>JAODAL010011560.1:0-99449 GCA_025379985.1 Phyllomedusa bahiana
TCCTTTTAAAATCTGCCAAAAATCGAGGTTTAAGGTTATCTTGTCTGCACACATTATTATGTAGTTAAAAGTATTATTGATCATACGGGAGGACAGATACATGTGTGTTTCATGTTACGATTTATAGGAATGTATTTTCTGCTGCCATTTGTTGTTGTTCCCTCAATGGCATTCATCTTAGAACAGCAAATGCTATCATTCAGTTCCCTGAACCTACATGTTCTACACGAGTACTGCTATACAGTTGCCCAGTACATCGTGTCTTTCAGGAGTTTGCACTAATACGCGTGTACTCCCGCGGCGCGCCGGCCCCTTTGACATCCATTACTCACAGCGCGTATTCGCCGCAAGTAATTGACATGTCACTAACCCTCCCCGCGCGTAAAATACGAGGTTGTACAGCGGGAAAAGGGGCATAACCCCATGAAACTATGGATTAATTTAGAAATTTTTTGGCGTGCAAATACGCCGCGAAATATGCGCCAATTTTACGCCCTGTGGACATACCCTTAGAGTTTTTGACGTAATTTCTATTTAAGCAAAACATTTCACTGTTGAGGAAAACAAAAGGCCCAAGTTTGGGTGCGTTAAACAGTGGCAGTTGGACAATACCGTGGTTACCCGCCAGTATTTGGGCCGGTTTTGCGCCCGCCCCATGGCGCGGGGGCGGCTTTTCTCTCCGCAATGAGCGGAGAAGAGCCCTCCCCCCTCCCATTGAGGTGTTTTCATATTCCGTCGGAAACCTATGGAAGAATGAACATCTCAATGTTTTTTTGAGGGGGGCCCGCGGGCAGAAAAACCCACGGGTGCGAGAACCCGGGTCAGTGGGGACTACTGCACGGTTTTCCATAGAGCAAATGTGCCCTTTCCCGGCCAGTTTTCAGGCAGTCTGCAAAACCACCAAAAACCCTTACCGTGGGGACATGCCCTTTGGCTGCTGTTCTATAATTCTGCTATATCAACTTAAAATGTGGATTAACTCAAATGTAAACAATAAAAGGTAACCATTCAAATATGGGACTTATTGTCGACTGCAGCAGATCGCCAATGCAAATCTCTAAACACATTACAATACATATGTATAATAAATATAGGGTCCCTCTTAAAAAGCTTTTGTTCACATCAATTCAGTCCATGATAGAGTGGTAGGGGGATAGTTTGTATTGGATAGTAATGGTAATGTATTCCTTTTAGAAACATTCTAGAGATAACAACTGTTATGTGAATCTACTAGCACGCTGGTTAAGAGCAAAAAAGGAAGGCCAAAAGCAGACCACATGAAGCACAGGGGAGGTTACTGAATGCCCCAGCCAGTGCCATGCGAACTCCACGTGATGCTAGCGCAGCACACTGGTGACCTCACTAATAGGAGCTACAGAAGCTCCCAAATGCTAGCAGATCCTACGCGGTTCAGAATGTCACGGATGGCTTCATCGGGGATACCTTAGTAGGCTATAGTCCTCCTTTATAAGGGATTTTGCCGTTCCTTTTTTGTTTTTGTTTGAAAATGTATTAGCTTGCTGGTTATCTCGAGAATATGTGGGCCTCATTTATGAAGACTGTCTTTGTTGCCCATAGCAACCAATCAGAGATCCACTTTCATTTCATATAGTGCTCTGACTGGTTGCTATGGGCAACAAAGAAAGTCTTAGACCTAGACAGTTTTCATACATGTCCCCCCTATATTTCTAAAAAGAATACATTTACCATTACTATCCAATACAAACTATCACCCTACCAGTCTATCATGGACTGAATTGATGTGAACAGAATCTTTTTGAGAGGGACGCTATATTTATGATACATATATTGTAGTGTGTTTAGAGATTTGCATTGGTAATTTGGTGCTTTTGGCAATATATCCCATATTTGAATTGTTATCTTTTATTGTATACACTTTCGTTAACTCGCATATCTAATGTGCTAGTGTTCTGTAGATTTTATTTTAGGACTATGCAGAAAGATCTGGTTTGCTTGTGTTGGTGTCGTTATTTAAAGGGTTTGTCTCGCTACAAGGATTGCTTTTTATTCCGAAAAAAGTCACTTTGTAATATGTGTTCATTAATAGTGTCCTACGTATTCCTAGATATCCCCTCTTGTATAGGCTGCATCAGCTCCTCAGGTCGCTATAACTACAGACCTGTTCAATCTCTCATGATAGGCTGCCAGTGCTGATTGCTATAACTACAGACCTGGCTTCTACTGCAGTTTAGTAGTATGTAGTAAACACGCCCCTGAATTCAAATTGAAACCAAGGAAACAGGACTGAGGTAAGATGAATCAATGTAGTGAGACAACCCCTTTAAACTAAAAATGTGCCATCACCCAAAAAAAAACCCCTGTTTTTGATGTTAAACATATTTAACATGTTGTTCATCAGCATATATTTTTTTTGCTTTAAATTTTGCATGTCTTATCAAATTACTAAGAAAAAGATGTAAAAAAAAATCCTGAAATCTTGCCATTTTCACTCTGGCCTTTAAGCTTAAGAATAGTCTGATTCTTTCTGTTTTATAGAGATCACTATTCAGGAGTCTCCTTATTATCATGTGCAGAAGGAAAAGTAACACCAGTGTGTAGGTTACACAGGACCAACCATTTCCAGTAGATGTTGGTCAAAACTTATCTTCTCCACCTCCCTACACAATGACTTTTGAGCATGCTCCTAAGAAAACTCTCCCATAGAAGTCAGTGAGTCAGCTCCAGTTCACAGGATTCTGTCCATTTTTAGCTGTAGTTGCACACATCTCCAAATACTGTTAAAAGCAGCTCAAGCAAGGTGGCTGCCGCTGTAATCATTTTCAGAAAACAGAATGAAAAAATCTACTCTAAAAAAGGAATGTTTTTATTAGTTTAAAAACAAAATAAAATGCATTGACCGTGCCATCAGATCTGACAGGTTAATACAGATCAGGAGTAGCGGAGTAAATAGTTGGAAATGATTAACATTTTTAAACCCATTACTTTAAATTTCTGCGTCTTCTGGGTTAAGGAGTCCAATAGGCGCTCTTATCAATGATCGACAGCTGTCTCTGAATGCACACTCTTACAAAGGTTTATTGCTGGAACCAAATCCGTAAGTGAGGATTTTGAATACATCAAGGTTTTTTTTTTTTTTTTTTCTTTTCTTTTCTTATGATACATTAGCTTAGTCTTCCCCAAAATCTACGGATTTGTCACTGCAGACTCGCTTGGGGAAATAGGATGCAGGATTTGAGTCCTATGTACAGGAACTTTTACACTGCATTTAATTGAATGGGGACAATGTACAGAGTGCATAGTTGTATTGAGTCCTCCAAAGAAAAGCGCTGCTTTTTCCAAGGCTTCCTGATCTGGTTAATGCATTTGGTTCCTTCCTATCCATATGCTTTTGCAGGTCCTATAGAAAGTGATTGTCTAAATGGCGTAATCTTATTGTTATTATCATGCAAAGACTGCCTGTCTGTTGATTAAACATTTCTCTCATTTACAGATTCTACATATCTAAAGGTGCTATTGTTGACCAACTTGGAGGGGATTTAAACTCCACTCCACTTCACTGGGCGACTAGGTAAGTTTACAGTTAATTTAGTCTCCATATACAAGTGTTTTACTAATAAAGGCGAAGTTGGCATTCTCTGAAATTACTACAATTTAACCCCTAAGGCTGAGTTCACACAACGTTAATCCTGGTTTTGGTTTATAAATACTGCTGCATAATACGTGTCAAAAAAACACTGGAGTACATTCATTAAGGAAGATGCACCAGAATTCTGGTGCTTTTTGCACCCAAAATACTGGTGTACATGCTTTACACCACATTTATTATAGGTTTTAGACGGTTTCTAGAAACTTCTGCGCCTCATCTAATGAGGTGTGACCTTCATTAAAAAAGTGCACCAATATTTTGGAACATTTATTGGCCTAAAGTAAGCCAAATTATAAAAGGTGTAAAGTTGGACTAGACCGTTCTAACATGGCCAGATTTAGGAACACTATGATAAATGTGGCGCATTGTAAGACTGTCTAGTCTAACTTTACACTGTCTAAGGCCCGGTTCACACAGCTTATTCAAGCCATAATTGCAAGCCGGATTTCGCTCGCAGTTCCGGCTTGAATAAGGGGCGGGGGCACGGCCCGCCGGCCCCATAGACTTGCATTATCCACGGCGCGTATTGCGCCTGGATAATGTGCATGTCACTTTCTCCCCGCCCGCGGATTCGCCGAGCTGTGAGGAGCGACGGAATCCACTGTTTCTCTGAATGGAGAACTGTGGTTTACCGTAATGACTGCGACGGATTGGAGCCGTACTGCAGCGCAAAACCGGCGCGCAGTCCGGCTCCAATCCGCGCCAAAATAAGCCGTGTGAACGGCCCATAACAGTTACAGTACAGTATTGATAAGTCGGTGTGAACCGAGCCTTAGTCAAGGGCCACACGGCATAGGACAAAAAAACTCAGAAAGTCCTAAAACCAATCATAAAACTGAGGTTTTTTGTCAAAAAAAGTTTGTATTTTTTTTGGGCGATTTTTATTTTTGTCACATTTTTTGAACTGCTTCCAGTCCAGTGTAGCTATGTATGCACAATTTTAACCGCTCTAGGCGGATTTTCAGCAGAAACTTTGCCAAAAGATGTCCAAAACTCGCCCAGCAGTTTACATAGACTTCTGTAGTAATTTTTCCGCTGGACACCATCGGGTTTTTACATTATGTTCCTAAAACTGCTGTCACCAGAAAACGAGCAGAAAAAAAAACAACCTTTGTAGACTACATTAAAGTCTCTATGATTGTTAGTTGGATTTTCAACAATTTCAAAATGCTAAAACCACCAAAAATCCAACAGTTTTTGTGTGCTGCGTAGACAAAGCCTTAGGGCACGTTCACACGGTGTTTTCAGAGCATTTCCTTGCCTAAAACCTCGTCCAAACCACATCAAAACCTCGCCTGAAGCACGCTTCTTCAGACGAGGTTTTCACCCATGCAAATGAATATCCAGGACAAGAACCATGGCAAAAACCGCACCTAAACCGCGCTTCAAGAATTGACATGACACTTTTTTCGTTGTTTCCAAAGAAGCGTGTAAAAACCTCATTGTGTGTAAACTACAACGAGGTTTTACATAGGAATCAATGAAACGAACTGGGGGCGTTTTGGGTGAGGAAACGCTCCAAAAACGCCGTGTGAACATGCCCTTAATGTTGCATGAAAGACCTGTATAAAATGGCGGCATAAGGGGTTGTGGAGTGGGCTCAGGAGCAGAGCCCGCTCCATACTTGGCAGGTGCTGATGGATCCTGCACTGACAGAGCCAAGTTTGCCGTGACCTCAGCATCTATACTGTTAGAGGAAACGTCCTCTTCTGTCACCACCTCGCCAATAAAGATTACTTGTGAATAATCCAGTGGTGCGCCCTAGTCTGTCTAACCTCAATGTCATAATCAGCATTTGTTCCAGCATTCAAAGGGTTAAACAGTGGCTAGCAGAAGCTCTTCAGATATCTGCTGTTGAAGCACTGTTTTAGCTGTTACTCCTGATAGCACAGACACACTTGCTGCTGTTGTGATGATGCAGCAACTCCCTGACGCTCAGGATGAGTATTCTCGCCAAGTGTCCCCAGTCTGTTACTGGGCATGCTTTGGAAGTTAAAGGGGTTGTTCGGTTCTTTTAAGAAAATAATACTGAGCTGCTGTTGGCCAATTAAAAAAAAGCAATGCCAAAAAGCTTCTCCCCTTCTGCTCTTTCCTTCCACAGCTAGGTCTTTACTTTCTTCTTCTGAATGGGACGTCACTGCTGATGGGTGGCAGGGATCACGTGCCTATGTTTACACCACCGCTAGGAGCGCTTCACTTATGAGCGGTGATGTAAGCAGAGGCACATGACCACCAGAACCAATCAGTGGCTGCAGCTATGAAGTCCCGTTCAGAAGAACATAAACCAAAGACCGTGGAGACCCAGCGCTGGAATGGAGGAGCCAAGGAAGGGGAGCGTAGGTTTGCTTTTTGTAAACCTTTCTAAAAAAATCCTTATACATTAGAGAGGTTGTACAGTCTAACAAGTCTAACTTTGTTTTTTTTTATTAGCTACCAAAAGCTCAGTACTTCTTTCTCATAGGAACTGGGCAACCCCTTTCATGCATTTAAAAAAATCCCTCTACCATCAATGGTAGACCTCGTTTGTAAAACCCAGGAAAAATTTTGCAAGTGACCTATCCTAAACCTCGGCTAAAATATTTTATGATGGTCGAAAGCAGATATGCCACATCAGTGGGGTTGTGTCCATCCACATTTGGGACACCTTTTCTGGGATTTTCTTCACTTAATCTAACATTGGTAGGAATAAAAGCAATTTCTTGCATATAGCTTGGTGAATCTTTATTCTTTTATTAAAAAGCTCTGAAATGTATCATGGTTGTCTTCCAGACAGGGCCACCTCTCCATGGTTGTCCAGTTGATGAAATATGGCGCTGACCCCTCTCTAATAGATGGAGAAGGCTGCAGCTGTATTCACCTTGCTGCTCAGTTTGGGCATACCTCAATTGTGGCATATCTTATAGCAAAGGGACAGGTGGGTACAGCTTATTTATATAGGTTTTATATGATATTTGTATGTATATTATATAGTTTATTATCTTTTTTTGTGTGTGAATATAATATATAGAGCCCATATTTTCAAATATATATGGTCCATTATGGTTTTTCACCCACCCTGCTTTTTTTGTGCATAAACATTTAATTCCATTTCATTCTATGTACGACTACATCTATTCTTTATTTTGTACGTATCCTTTTAAAAAATATGTTCCATTGAAAATTTCAGATTGAAGTTGATCAACATAGATCTGACTGCTATAGCCAGGCTAGAAATGGCTATAGCCTAAAATCCCCTTCATTGTGACCTGAGGAAATACTGAAGATTAATATGAAGGCTCTAGGGAACTTATTTAAGCAATGTTCTTAAAAATAATACCTTCTTAGAAAACATAGAAGATTATGGTTATTTACATGGTTTTGCCCATTTATTACACTGGTAAACCAGCAGAGGGCACTCAACATTTTAGGAGAATGTGAAAGTCCCAAACACATGTTCAAGGTATGTGATTCATTTTCTTTGCAGTAATTTTGGCAATGATATAAAGAATCAGTCTTTAGGGTCCATCTACATGGCAAGGATTTATAGTCTGTTTTTAACTTGGTTTTCGGATTTTGAAACTAGTGAAAAAACCAACTAAAATCATCTCAGATCTCATTGGAAGTTTTGAGCTGTACTCTACAAGCCTAGGCTTTTCTGAGATCGAATTTCAAAATTGATGGTTTTGCAAAAAACCTGGAAAATATACATTGTTCTACCATATTTCACTCGGAAAACAGCAGAAAATTTACTATTGAAGTGAAAGGAAGGAGGCGAAAAACCGAGCAGTAAAAGTGTGTGTGTGTGTGTGTGTGTGTGTGTGTGTGTTTTACACTGACGATTCTGCAAGTTTTCCAACCTACAAAGAATGGAAAGGCCTGTAATTTTTATCGCAGGTACACTTCAACTATGAGAGAGAATCTAAAAAAAAAATCATTGTATATATTTAGCATTTTACTGCATGAGAAGTATTTGATACAATAGAAAAATCAAACATAGTATTTGGTACAGAAACCTTTGTTTGCAATTACAGAGATCAGACTTTCCTGTAGTTCTTCACCAAGTTTGTACACACTGCAGCAGGGATTTTCACCTACTCCTCCATATAGATCTTCTCCAGATCTTTCATGGCTTTTGCTGGGCTACATTGAGTTTCAGCTCCCTCCATATATTTTCAATTGGGTTCAGGTCTGGAGACTGGCTAGGCCACTCCAGGACCTTGAAATGCTTGTTACGGAGCAACTCATAAGTTGCCCTGGCTGGGTGTTTCGGGTCATTGTCCTGCTGGAAGACCCAGCAACGACCCATCTTCAATGCTCTTACTTAGGGAAGGAAGTTGTCGGCCAAAATCTTGTGATACATGACTCCATCTATTATCCCTTCAATACAATGCAATTGTCCTGTCCCCTTTGCAAAAAAGCATCCCTAAAGAATGATGTTTCTACCCCCATGCTTCACAGCTGGGACGGTGTTCTTGGGGTTGTACTCATCCTTCTTCCTCCAAACATGGCGAGTGAAGTTTATACCAAAAAGCTCTATTTTGATCTCATCTGACCACATGACCTTCTCCCACCTCCTGAATCATACAGATGGTCATTGGTGAATTGTAAATGAGCCAGGACATGTGCTGTTGTGAGCAGGGGGACCTTGCGTGTCTTGCAAAATTGTAATCCATGACTGGGTAGTGTGTTACTAACGGTAATCTTTGAGACACTGGTCCCAGCTTTATTCAGGTCATTGACCAGGTCTTCCTGTGTAGTTCTGGCCTGATTCCACTCATCTTGTGTTTCCTCCATTTCCTAATAATTAAGCCAACAGTTGTTGCCTTCTCACCAAGCTGCTTGCTTATTGTCTTTAGCCCACCCCAGCCTTGTGCAGGTCTACAATTTTGTGCTTGGTGTCCTTAGGCAGCTCTTTGGTCTTGGCCATAGAACGAACAGGTCTGTGAGAGCCAGAGTTCTTGCTGGTTTGTAGGTGATCAAATACTCTTCTGGATTTTTTTATTTTTTAGATTCTGCCTCTCACAGTTGAAGTGTAACTACGATACAAATTACAGACCTCTCTATTCTTTGTAGATAGGAAAACCTGCAAAATCGGCAGTGTATCAAATATATATATATATGTGTATGTGTGTATGTGTATATATATATATATATATATATATATATATAATCTCCTACAGTATTTTGACCTTGGGCTATGTTCACCCTATACACCCAATGGTTTAGCTAGCTTGTACTTCTAAAGAGCTTTGGCCCAAACCCCATTCACTTTCCCCATGTCACTTCTTTCTCCCGGTGTGTACTGTGCTCCGGCAAAAATGTCAGGTAATCATGACATTCACGGAGTGCTATGTTTTTACCGTGTTTGTGGGTAGAAATTCAGCATATTGCAGAGCAGTTATTCCCCGAAGTACGGCCTGCAAATACGGCGTGTTTACCCTTAGGGGAAACAAATTCCCATTTTACCTTGGCATTATGGAAACAACATTTTGTTGTTTTAGAAGAAGGAACAGAAAACCATACCAGTGTGAATTTTATCTGCTCTGCAATGCTCATTGCTTGTTTAGGTTTTAAAAGTTATTTTCTGTTAAAGGTGCAGGTAAAGGTTTTATTTAGCAGAATTTTAACCATAAATGTATTCTTAACACTGACCTGTTCTCATGTTTGTCATTCCAGGATGTAGATATGATGGATCAGAATGGCATGACTCCATTAATGTGGGCAGCTTATAGAACGCATAGGTAATTACTCACTTCGATGTATCTTTATTTGCTCAACTGAGCAAATACAATGGGCCTGTCGGGTTTTTGCTTTTATTTTTTTGTTTTGGCCTGCTGTTGTAATACTACATCTTGTCATACTTGAAAATGTGTGATGAGCATTCGCTTTGTCATAGAGTAGTGATGAAGGTGTTTTTTCCCCTGAAGTTCTAGAGGCAAAGCAGGTATCTCATTGTCCTGACTATTGCTTGAATGCAGCAAGTCAGAAGTCATTTTTCATTGGGCATCAAGGGCCCAAAACACCCATGGTAAGGAGTAAAAAGGTTTCTCTAAAGTTGGAAACAAGGGTCTGAACCACTACCAGCTGTGTCTGGTAAGGAAGTCTAGCCAAATTAACTCAATTGGTGATGAGCAATAGTATGGGATTGCTGGTGGACAATTGTGACACTTGGGAAAGAGAGCCATTTTTCTTATGTTGGACAATCAAGTTTCTAACTAATTTATATTTACTAAGTAAAGTTTGGAGTCTTAAAGGCGTGTTCCCACGACAGATTTTGATGGCGTATTGATAGGATATGCCATCAAAGTCAAATAGGTGTGGGACCAACACCTATCTTTGGATTGGGCCTGTGAAGGTTTTGGCTCAGCATTACTCTCCTTTCTGTTCTATGGGAGTTCAGCACTAGCTTGTACTCTGAACCTCCATAGAACAAATTTGAGAGTTTTGCGACAGGCTCTCCATTTTGAGCCAAAACTTTTGGGGGCCCCTTTCCGAAATAAACGTGCAGGTCCCTTTTGATATACCGTCAAAGTCTATGGTGGGAATCACTTATGTTGTAAACCTATTCCTAGATGGATAGGAATTCTTCTATGCCATGTGTGTGTTAAGTCATTTTGTTTTGCTTTCATAGTGTGGACCCCACAAGACTGCTCCTTACGTTTAATGTGTCTGTCAATCTTGGTGATAAATACCACAAGAACACTGCGCTACACTGGGCTGTTTTGGCTGGAAATACTACAGTCATTAGTTTGCTCCTTGATGCTGGTGCCAATGTTGACGCACAGAATATTAAGGTAAAAATTACTTGATAAGTGGAAAATGTTTTTATACTTCGCTAGGGGTTCGTGGGATTTCTTATGAATAAAGGTGATAGTTTTGTACATGACTTTATAATTAAGCCTTTAAATAGTAAATGAAATGGTTTCCCAAAAATGAATAATGCCTATTGCACTGTGGATTTCCAGAGATGTGATGAAAGACTGAGGGAATTTTAACTACAGTAGTCGCTCAAGTTACAGTGGGCTAAGAATCTAATATTTTCAGTATGCAATGGTCCTTCCTGGGACGTTTTACTTTAAGCCACTCTTGTTGGCTTCAAGTAAAATGCAGTGATAGGCAGTCTAGCAGCACCACTCTCCAGGAAAGTGTGGTATTTTTATGTTCTGTACTGATCTTTTACATGTGGCAGGATGAGCGGCTCCTTTGGGCCCCATTTACTTTTTCTGGCTCACTATGTAGAAAGTATATGACCCAAAGAAGCTCCTATCCTCATACAGAAAGTGGCTTCCAGCAGCTCTGTCTGGTTATTATACTGTATGTATGGATTTTCTTTATCTGTATTAGTTATCTACTTCATTTTTTGCATTCTGTGGTGATGACCTTTTAGAGTTTTTGAACCAATTACCAGCTATCCAAAGAGAGATGATTTCAATACACAATAGTCACCCAAACCAATTCATGTTGTATGTTGAGTGAACACTGTATGTGATTTGGGGCTGTTATAAATTCACTATCAGTAGCAGGGGTTTCATAAAGGGGTTTCCAAACAAATTAAAGCGTAATGCACAGGTCACTTGTAGCCATCTATGAGCCATCCTTGAGAAAGAAGAGGCAGCGCTTACGGCTGTCCTCTCTCTCTTATGGGAGCTCCTGAATATAGCCAAGCACACTTGGCTGTATCCTGAACTCCCATAGATGTAAATGGGAGGGGCGCCTGCAAGCGCTGCTCTCCTCATTCTCATACATGGTAGGCTTACAGCTAGCTGTGAGTGACTTCTGCAGTGCTTTTTTATTCGTGGGAAAACATTTGTGAGAACAAACCCCTTTAAACTAGGATGTTGTATTGTTGAAACTGCTAAGGCCTGGTTCACATCTGCATCGGAGGTTCAGCTCGGAGGTGAGGTACTGACCCCACGGGATCCATTCACTACGAACACCCACAGCTCCCAACGGAGCCTGTTCATTAAAATGGGCCTGTTGGGTTTCTGCTGTGGTGTACATAGTTTAGGCAGAAATATAGTGAAGCACTCTGGATCCCATAGGGTCACTTTTTTACCTCTGTGACATAGGTTCCAAACTGAGCCTCTAGCACAGATGTGAACCAGGCCTAAGATGTCATTTTTACCTCCCAAGTTACATACAGTTAAAAACAGAAGTTTACATACACTATATAAAAAGACACATATGCATGTTTTTCCCACTATCTGACATGTTTTAGGTCAATTAGGATTACCAAAATTATTTATACTTTCCAGAATAATATGAGAGAGAATTTTTTAAGGTTATTTTTATTACTTTCTGCAAAGTCAAAGGTTTACATACACTAGGATTAAACAATTTGGTACAGCCCATATGATGATGTCATGTCTTTGGGAGCTTCTGTTTATTGGCAACACCTGAGTTAGAGACACACCTGTGGATGTATTTTTATTCATACCAGAAACACAGCTTCTGTGTGTAACATCATGGGAAAGTCTTAAGAAATCAATCAAGATAACAGGAAGAGAATTGTCGACTTGCACATGTCTGGATCATCCTTGTGTGCAATTTCCAGATACCTGAAGGTGCCTCATTCATCTGTACAATTATACGCAAGTACAAACAAGATGGAAATGTCCAGCCATCATAGTGCTCAGGAAGAAGATGGGTTCTGTGTCTTAGAGATGAACGTGTTTTGGTCCGACGTGCATATCAACTCAAGAACAAAAGCAAAAGACCTTGTGAAGATGCTGGCGGAAGTTGGTAAGATTGTATCCATCAACAGCAAAAGAACGGGAGCAACACTCACCAATCTTCTCTTTATAGATTTATTGCGTATAAAATTCCATTACATCCAGTCGAAAGACACGCACATCTCGTGGCCTATGGCAGTTTCGCATACAGAGTCGCTTTCTCATGCCTTGAGAAAGCATATCAGTACGTGAAACGAACATAGACCACGAGCCATGTGTCTCTCTCTCGACTGGATGTAATGGAATTTTATACGCAATAAATCTATAAAGAGAAGATTGGCGAGTGCCGCTCGTGTTCTTTTGCTGTGGATTTCTGCTTGGACTGTTTCTATTTTCAGAGCTGAGCACCACCATTCTCACATATTGAATATCGTTGACATGACTCGATGTGGATAAATCGAAAGTGCTGTTTAACATTGGGATCGGGGGATTTTCTCTTCTTTGCTCTAAGATTGTATCATCATCCACAGTGAAAAGAGCACTGTATCAACGTGTCTGTACTGTATCAACAAGGCCACTCTGCCAGGAAGAAGACAATTACCTCACAATAAGCATATAAAAGCCAGATTAATATTTACAAATACATACCGGAACACAGACCTTTTGTAGGAAAAGGGAGAAGCTTGGAAGCCTAAGAACATCCCAACTGTGAAACATGGGGGGTGGCAGCATCATGTTGTGGGGTCGTTTTGCTGCAGGAGGGACTGGGGCACTTAACAAAATAGATGGCATCATGAGGAAAGAAGATTATGTGGCAATATTGAGATGTTGCTTCAAGACATCAGCCACTAAGTTAAAGCTTGGGCGGAAATGGGTCTTCCAAATGGACAATGACCAGAAGCATACTGCCAAACTGGTTACAAAGTGGCTTAAGGATAATCAAGTCAATGTTTTGGAGTGGCCATCACAAAGCCCTGATCTCAATCCTATTGAAAATTTATGGGCAAAGCTGAAAAGGCAGGTTGAGCAAGGCGACCTACAAACATGGCTCAGTTACACCAGTTCTGTCAGGAGGAATGGGCCAAAATTTCTACTAACTATTGTGAGAAGCTTGTGGAAGGATATCATAAATGTTTGACCCAAGTTATACAGTTTAAGGGCAATGCTACCAAATTCTCTCGCAAATATAAATAATTTTGGTTCCTAATTGACCTAAAACAGGCAAGGTTTATTCTGATTTCATGTCAGATAGTGAGAGAAACATGCATATGTGTCTTTTTATATAGTGTATGTAAACTTCTGGTTTAAACTGTAATTGTACCATTATCCAGTGTTCCTCTTCAGATTCGGGTCACATTTAAATTCTGTCATTGAATATCGGTGATTTAACCCAGTTTGGTTGTAGTGGAATTTGCAAACGAAATTGTACTCCACTCTAAGTAGAGGTTAGGGTTGGAGTTACAGTTGGGGCTGGATCTAAGATAAGTTAGGGGTTGGTGGTTAGGGTTAACCCCAATCCCATGCAATTTGGATCCTGTAGGTGTTTTCCACAGACCCGAAAACACATCCAGAATCTTTCCACCCATAGATGTTAATGGAATTCCGTTTGCTGTCAGGCCAGACAGAAACCTATATTAGCGAACCTAGTCATGTTTAAAGGCAGCTTGCATTTTGATGTGTATAATTTGAAGGTATGACCTAAAATATGTTTTATGTTAAAATGTGTGGTGTAAAATACATGTATTCTAACAGGGAGAATCCCCGCTAGATCTAGCAAAACAGAGAAAAAACGTCTGGATGATTAACCACTTACAAGAAGCAAGACAAGCCAAAGGCTATGATAATCCATCATTCCTAAAAAAGTTAAAGGCTGACAAGGTAAGAAAAGGCTTAACTGGCTATAGAACTATTGGCCTCTTTAAATGTTTATGGGGCAGTGGTTGTTCAGAACTACATTTTATCTGAGATAGTCAAGTCTTTGTTTCTAAAATAAAATCCTATTTTATACCCTTCTATTCTATGAAAGTAGACCTCTGCTATATTCTGAAAATATCATCCAACACTTTAATTTAAAAAATATATAAAATGCCATGCTTGTAGCTAAAAAATTTGAACCCAGCAGAACCTGACACAAACCACCGAAAAACTTGGACGTGATGTATGAATTCTGTACGTCCTTAACTACGTTTACATGCACATACTGTATCATGAAATGATTCTTAGAGTATGTTCACACAGTGTATTGCATCGTGTACTGTACGCCAGGTGTTTCAGAACTACGTGCTGGCCAACACATACTTCTAAGGTGTTAACAGCCGACTCCCATTGACTGACTTTTAGGGTATGTTCACGCGGTGTACTGCGGCGCGTACAGTACGTGATGCAGTATACTGTGTGTTTCGGGAGCTCACGCTGATCAGCGTGTCCTCTCGAGGCGTGGGGGAGGGTGTGCGGAGGTGATGGCAGCCCGCTGGCGCTATTGACATGCATTACTCGCGGTGCGTAATCGGCACAAATAAATAACATGTCACTTATCTCCCCACGCATACAATATGATTGTATTGTACGTGCGGGGGGGGGGGGGGGGGACGAGGCGTAATCCATAGTTCTCTTATGGATTACTGTAATTGCGGCACCCATGTCGCCGTGTATAAAGCGCAAATATGCAGTGAAATGCGCGCTGCAATTACGCCATGTGAACATACCCTTACGCTCACACACCTATCCACTAGCAGGGCAACTGAATAAGAAAAGAAAAGAAAAAACTGCATTTGGATAAGTAAAAGTTCACACCAGTATGCAAAACAGCCATAATATTATACAAGAGGAGACTGCAAAACTACAAAAATACTGATTAACAACTACTCGCACGCCTTCAATGTATGCGGGGGTGGTTGTTGGTATTATAGTTAAGTCGATACAAAGGGTGACACTTACACAGACATGTATGGTGCACCATGCTGGCTTACAGCCTATAACGCCTCTACTATTCTTTCTTCCTATTGTTACTTGCATTCTAGTCCCTTTATAGACTCGCTCAAGTGCTAGCCCACATATTCTAGCAATCGGAAGTGTTTGAAGACTAGGTATCGTACAACCCTCTGTGGCAGTTAAAGGGTTAAACACTGGCATAGTGACAAGACGGTGTTTTTTTTATTTTTTTATTTTGTAACTCATACACAGGACCATTTCATATTACTGGGACCTACATTTCATTGTCTCACTACATTGATTCATCTTACCTCAGTCCTGTTTTCTTGGTTTCATTTTGAATTCAGGGACATGTTAACTGGCTTCTACTAGGCTGCAGTAGAAGTCAGGTCTGTAGCTATAGCAACCAGTGCTATCAGGAGAGATTGAACAGGTCTGTAGCTATAGCGCCCTGAGGAGCTGATGCAGCCCATACAAGAGGGGATATCTAGTAATAGGTAGGACACTGTTAATGGACACATATTACAAAGTGACTTGTTTTTGCAAGATCTTTAACATAAAAAGCAATCCTTGTAGTGAGACAACCCTCTTAACACCTTTTGTCACTCCAAGCCAGCTATTACCCTTTAATATGGCGGGTGATAAAGATTTAGAACGTTGTATAGAACAGATGACTGATTATGTTTTTTTGGTCAGTCTGTTGTATTTTTGTGTCCTGATATACCCTGTTTCCCCGAAAATAAGTGTCTTATATTAATTTTTGCTCATCAACATATATTAATATACTGTAGTGATTTCATCACAAACCTCAGCATAAGCAGCCAAACTCTGAATTTCATAACTAAAAATGCAACATGTCTTATTTTCGGGGGTGTCTTATTTTCGGGGAAACGGGGTATTATTATTTTTCTTTATAAACACATTAAATTAGACTTTCATGGAGAACCTTATTAATGAGCTGTTTATTTTAGTCTGGTAAGATTTTTTTTGTCTGCCACTGAAGTGGGTCAGATTGAACTGCTAGTAAAATGGAACATTCCTCAACATATTTTTCAAGGGTCGTACATTCTCCAGACGGACCACCATTCATGTCAGGCTTACTTGTAATTTCTCTTGTCTCCGATTCTCTGATAAATCTCCCAGAATGTGTTGGGGTTTATTTTCTGTAGTCCTATAGACACATTCTTTTCTTGTCATGTGGAGTCATTGAGCCTGATCTATCGAAGTTTGTTATCACAGGTTTATTATCTTAGCTGTGAGAAATCACATTATTCACAAACTAGTATATTTTAAGTTGCTATGTACTTTTAATATAAACTTTGGTTTGATCTGCTCTGTTTTCAGGATTTCGACAAAAAGTAATGCTGGGAACCCCGTTCCTGGTGATCTGGCTGGTTGGATTTATCGCTGATCTTGATATTGATTCCTGGCTAATTAAAGGACTCATGTATGGCGGGGTTTGGGCAATGGTGCAGTTTCTATCAAAGTAAGTGAACTTGTCTGTTTCTTTTTTCCTTTTGCTAATGAGAACCCTCTTACTTTACCTACTTGCATGGTTCTGTCTTTTCAACCTTTTTGTCACCCTACCTTAGTGCAAGGTCAAGATATATATCTCTCAGCAATAAAATAGCGCATTGGCATTATGCAGACCGGTGACTGGTCACTGTTGCAATTAAGATTTGAATAGGAATGTGTTGGGCCACAGAACATGTCTCCCTGCTCCCCAGTGTTTTTTTAAAAATAAAAAAATACTAAAGTAATGTTAAATTAAGACCTGAAAATACTAAGAAACCTTACCAAGAAAGGAAATGGCTCTGCACATCCCTGGCATTTTTTCTCATGACATGAACACATTTCACATAAGTGTTAGTCACTTGTGCAATTTAAAAAAATAAAATAAAATAACTGCTGCCGTATCCATGGCAAACAGCATCCAGTTTTTGGCAAGACTGGATAAATGCGTACAGGGAACAATAGCGCAACCTACCTCGAAAACGAGGGTATTTCTATTTAAACAAGCAACGCGTTTCGTGCCATGTGCTCTTCGTCAAGTTCATGAGCAACTTACGTTCCATCTTGCTTAAATAGTTGCATGGATCACAGTAATCTCTATAAAGCGTCATGTGATTAAAAAAACACATAAATTATATAAAAAAAAAAATCATAATTAATAATAAAACATATACTCTCTAATACATATAAATACATTCCTCTTCCAAAAAGCTAATTTTTCTTAAAAACATGTATAAGAACAAGAATCTACTACTTGTTCATCATTGTCATCAATATCAGATGTAGTGTCATCCTACCACTAGATGTCACTCAACTAATATATACTATACATTGCCAGAGGATCCTATGTGCAGAACCACAATCTCAATCATTGTTCTGTGAGCCGTGTAACTATGTAAGCAAGATGGGACGTTAGTTGCTTATGAACTTGATGAAGAGCACATAGCATGAAACGTGTTTTGTTTAAATAAAAATACTCTTGTTTTAGAAGGGGGTGGCGCTTTTGTTCCCTATACGCATTGATCCAGTTATATAGCTAAAAGCTGGGTGTTGTTTCCCTTGGACACGGCACCAGTTTCCTTTTTTTTTTTTTTTCTCTTACTTGTAACACCGACTCTGACTGTGTTTGTGGGATCAACTGCAACCACTGTGGTGAATGATTTGATACAGATTTTTACCTTTTAGGGTATGTTCCCTTGGCGTGTTGAGTTCGTGTGAACATTCGCTTTTAGATGCGTGTTTGGCTCCGTCTGTCTGACCCAGACATGTATCCAATAAATTGCAATGGGATTTATATTGCTTTTAATATGAAACACGCATTGGTGTTCACATGAGCGATCTCCGATGTACGTCTCATTGCGTCTTTCGGATCCGTTCCAAGAAATGACATGTCAATTCTTAGTCCGAAAGACGCAGCATAATCCCTATAATAAAATATAGGGTGCGATCCTGCTGCATCCAACGCGCAG
The DNA here is from genome assembly GCA_025379985.1 of Phyllomedusa bahiana. NCBI lineage: Eukaryota > Metazoa > Chordata > Amphibia > Anura > Hylidae > Phyllomedusa > Phyllomedusa bahiana. Next base: position 18,192 of record JAODAL010011560.1, read on the forward strand.
CTCCGTGTTGGATCGTTTAGGATCCGATCGATGTAGCATTTTTGGATGTCCTTTTCAGATCCAACACGGATCCAAAATCAGTTCAAAAACGCAGTGTGAATGGCCCCTTATAGTGGAATTGTGCCGTCTTAAGCACAACCGAGCAAGGTGAGTTGGGAATAGTTTGACTCCCTATAGCTCCTTGGTGCAATTATATTACACTAGGAAGCAATTTTGTTTTTACTTATGCAATTTTGCATCCCTGTTGCACAGAACATATGCACCCTACACATAACCTTGTTACTGGCCACTGATTTTAATCTATGGTTCCCTGACTATCGGCTCCCTATTAGATTTCCCTAAAAATGTCTGTAAATGGCTTGGTTTCCTAAAATGGAAATGGAACATAAAAACTAAAGAATGTAGATGGAATTAAAACTAAAATTGGAACCTATTTGGGGCACCCTAGTGATAGATTAAAAGAGTTGTCCGGGACTTACAAACAGGGCTGTGGAGTCGGTGCCTATTTTGCAGGAGTCGGAGTCGTCATAAAATGGACCGACTCCGACTCCCAAAATATATAATAAGTTGGTCCAGTTTGATGCAGTGCAAAGAGCAAGAGAAATTTGGTTCGGCCAGTGCTACTGCTCCCATATCTTCAGCCTCATCACATGAGGAGTGTAATTGATGACATGGAGCAGGCAAAGCGCTGCCACAGGGGAAAAGATTCTGCTCCCATAGCAAACAGATTTCAGCAAAATTTTTCACCTGCTTTCAAATTAGAAAAGTTCAACCATTCATCAAAACTGACTGTGGCTGAGGCAATTCCTTTATATCCTGACATTGTTAGCGATGTTGCCCCTGTGGTCACCGCTTTGCCCCCCAACCCAAGTTAGTATAGAGAGGCCGTTCTCTAGCCTAGAAATAATGAGATCAGATGTGAGGTCATGTATGCAGGATCTGATGGAGGCAATACTATTTCTCAGAACAAATTCAGAGACTCCACAAATGTTCCTGCGTGTTTTGCATATTTACAATTTTTTTGTGTCCTAAAGTCATATCCAATAAATATATTTTACACTGACAAGCAAAATGGTAACAATGTTTTGAACTTTCAGGCTCCATACCTGAGGCTACTGTAATTTTATATACAGTCATCTTACCTATCTTATACATAAATTTGACTTGCAAGTATTTAGCATCTGCTTAGTTCTGCAGATTCTTTCCTGTAACTGCATTGTTACTCTTTTGCTCCTAAAAATCTAAATGTTAATTTTTATTATTTTGTTAGTATTTGGTAAATCCTCCTTTTGGTTTTCAATGCTGCCTGAATCCTTCTGGGCTCTGGATCAGATTCAAGCAGGTCTTGACCAAAATCTGATCCCAGGTCTCTTCTACACATTCCCAGTGTTAGTGCAGACTGGACTTGGATACAAATACAGCTTTTTCTTCAACTCTACCCACAAGTGTTCAAAAGATCAAAACATTGTTACCCTTTTGCTTGTCAGTGTCTGTTCTACCTAAATATCTTGATTATTGTATCATAAGGTGATAAACAGCCTGATGTTACCATTTTACTACAGTAAAGTTATCACTTAAACATGTGCCATGTATGAGGGAGTCAGGAGTCGGGGCTTTGGCTTGCCGACTCCACAGCCCTGCTTAAAAAAGCTTGTTGGCCCGCTTGGGTATGATTAGAAATAGAAAAAAAGGATACTCACCTTCGTGACGGTCCTGTTCCGTCCCAGTGGCCGTCCCTTACATCACCGCTGCACAGTAAATGTCCATCATTCACATGCCATGTGCAGCCAATCACAGGTCAGAGCAGTCGCACTGCATAGTGGCATAAATACAGTATATGTCTAGTCGTAGCAGGCATAAAAGGAAGTTATTTGGGCATGCCTCTTAAAAATCCTCCAGAGTCTTAATAGACACTTTGACTTGCAGAACTGTGGTGATACTGTGTATCACTGCCACAGACACGATGCTTCCTAGATAATTTTGAAGGGGGTTTTCAAGACTTTAACAGGAAAAAAACCCACTATTGTGCTAAAATAGCAAACAAAGCCATATTTACCCCACCCAGTACCACTGCCCCCGCACTGCCAGAGGTCCAGTGTCCTTCCTATCTCACACAATCCTTTACTGATGATGTCACGTTCATAGATCACACGATTCTGCAACCAATCTGCATGCCCAGAATGTGACCACAAAAGTCCGTGATTGGCTGTAGCATCATGTAATCCATGAACGTGACATAGTGAGGGAGGGTGGGGCATCAGAACTCTGTCAGTGCTATAACATTGGTGTGGGAAAGGGAAGCATGTGTTTACTATTTAATTTAAAAATCTCCTCCACTGGGCTTAAAAGTCTTGAAATCTTCTTTAGCAGTGTTGGTTTTTTTTTTTGCAAAGTGAAATAAAAGTATGATAAACCAAAGTGAATACTTGCACACATTCAAGAATTTAATCCCTTGTGCTCGATCTTGTTCCTCATTATTTTGTCAGTCGCGGCCTTGATTCAGCAAGGGTAATACACTCGGGAGACCTCAGCCTCGCAACATAATCTGTCATTCTCAGCTTGTCCTGTTCCCGGCTCCTAAAATGAAGCCAAGTTTGTCTACTCCTGGCATTCATATGTGTATACCTTCAACTTAATGTCAGTGTGGTGAACTACTAGTAAGGCAACACTACCTTCCAGACTAAACATGTCTATTTTTCCCACAATCCTGACGCGTTTATTTGAAAGATTTGCTTTCACATAATGCTTTCTGTGACTGTGAAAGTTCACTTGAGGTGATTGTTGAAGAGGACCTGTAACATGTCTTGATATTAATACATGAAAGAAATGTCTTTGTCCCTTTTTCCCGTGTTTGCTGGGGAAAAAACACTCTGGAACATCTTCTGTCCTATCTCTGTTGTGCTGTTCCTCTATTATTCCTATTAGAAATGTATTGCTGAATCTGTCAGATGGGCGTAACCGTTCCAGTTTTCAAAGGGGTGTGTCCCTGCACAGTTTGACATTGTCCAATCAGTGCTGCCATAGTTTGTGTGTGCAGGGGAAAAAATGGAACAGTAACACTCATCTGTCAGATTATCATATGCTTATAGGAATGGAATAGTACAACAGAAGTAAAAAGATGCAGGGAAATTGATGCAATATTCAGCTTCATACTTATCTTAAAGGGGTTTTGCCACAAAGTAAAATTGAGGTGGGAAGCTTACAAATGAAATAAACATTTTCACCATTCATTATTAAAAATTCTGCACTGTTTTTGTTTAAGCTGCTCCTTTAGTGATCCATTGTTTACAGCTCATCTCCAGGGGATACGACCAGGGCTGAGAGCTCCTCACTCCTGGTCAGACATGCTCAGACATCACCTCTCCTTTCAGGCAGCTACTGAGTGTTCAAACCCCGGGTGCTGTCACTCTACTCCTGTCATCTGTACTCTTTAGTAATTAGTCAAACAGTGCAAATAAATGAAAAAGAATCCTCAATCAGGTATGTGCTTTGATAAAGAGAAAAAAAATATTTTTGGTTCCTGCAGGGATTTCAACCTAGGACCCTTGTGCCTGGAGGCAAAAACTTTACCTCTCAGCTACTCACAATGCTTTACATAAACAGACCTTTCTTTGACTAGAGTGAAGAAAGGCCTGGTGATGTCATCCTGCTGGGTCACATGATATGCAATTCAAACAAATCACACACGCCCCCTTCTGAGCACACAGAGCTGAGAGCCGGATGCAGGAGGTAGGAAATGAGATTGTGGCAAAACCCCTTTAATACATACCTCTATGGATAACTAGCTTTAGTTTTGAGCATGTACAGAAAATTCGATGAGTAAGAAGTAAGACTATAGAGATGGTCACTGCTGTCATAATTATTTTTTATCACATTTTTATTTTTTGTTGGTTAATGCTAGAGATCTATAAAGTGTAGTACTCGGGCCGCAGCGCTCTAAAGAGTGTTTAGCACAGTGAGCAATAAGAAAGCAGGGAGAGATGGTCGACAGCAGAGGAACCTGTGTGGTCTTGGGGCATGTTCACGCGGCCAAAACCTCGTCCAAGCCTCGCCTCAAACTCTCGTCTCCCAACGAGGTTTATTGCGCGGGTTTCAGCGTTGGGGCGTGGTTCTGGGCGCGGTTTGCGACTAGGTTTTCACCCATACAAATTAATAGGCAGGACAAAACCCACGCCGAAAAGCTCGGCGAAACGCCTAAGACTCGCTGCAAGAATTGACAGGAGACTTCTCAAACACGTGCGGCAAGGCCGCAGCCCAAAGCCGTGGCCATAACCGCGCCGTGTGAATAGAACGCGGTTTCCCATAGGAAACTGGGGGCGAGGTTTGGACGAGGTTTTGGCCGCGGCAACCACGGCCAAACCTGCGGACAAATCCGCCGTGTGAACATGCTCTAAGAGTAAATAAAATCTTATACATCTCCTGACCAGAGAAAAATCAACAAAGTGTTGTATTTAGGAAAAGTCTTCAATTACATGTCCCAACTTGTGGCCCACATTTCTGTCTTCAGTAATGACTTCCATTGAGTGACCGTATTGTCTAAACATGTGACCTTTTGGCATTAATGGTTTACATGACATCTATGGGGAACTGAACAGGGATAATGGTGGAATTATTATTAATATAGTTATTCAACCAACTTCTTTTCTTGTATAAGGGATGTCATGTTCAGGGGTGTAACTAGATTTCATATGGCCCCATAGTAAAATGAGATGGGGCTTCACCACAACACGGCAGCATAAGTAGCAACAATTAAAGGTATAAATAACACCACCATATATCGGAGAACTCGCATAGTAGATCTGGAGAGCAGAAATCCACCAACTACTTGTTACCTATAAATAGGAGCAATGTTCTTGAACCTGAGTGGGTCCCCTCAACCTTTATGCCCCATAGCGGTTACTATGGCTATGGTTACACACCTGATGTTACTAATATAGTTGAGTGTAAAACAAAGCAGAAAGATAAGACAGAGAAGAATGTGTGAGCATCTTCTCCACAGACACTGAAGGACATAAGACACTGCTGGAGGTGGTAATGCTGGAGAAGTTATGCCCCTCAATCTATTACGATCAGGAAGTACAAGAGTGTGGTGGTTCACATGAATGAAGGATGCCTGCTGGAGGTGGTAATACTGGAGAAGTTTGCTCCTCAATACTATGTACTGGATAACGGAGTCACATGACCGGTGTGGAGGTCACATGATAAGATGCTGCTGGAGATAGTAATACTGGAGAAGTTCTTCTCCTTAATAAACTACTGTTACCTGGATACGGGGGTCACATGACCTGTGTAGTGGGCACTCCAGATGCTGCTGGAGGTAGTTATACTGGAGAAGTTCTGCTCCTCAATCTACTGTTACCAGAATACCAGTGGTCACATGACCGTTTTTTGTCCATACAGTTATCGCTCCTGATGACCCCATACACATGCAGGCTGGCCCTGGGAAGGTCATCAGTGCCAGACTCATGACAACAGAAGAATCGAGCAAAATGAAATCCTGGTTGCCAAATCTTGGCTCTCTTGACCTTTTCTGCTGGGGGAGAGTAGAGAGGCCTCATACACACACATAGTTAGGGTATGTTCACACGGCGTGTTGGATCTGGAAATACGCATTCAAAAGTGCTGTGTAAATTGCATCCAACACACAGGTGCGTATTTGGATGCGTTTGGACTGTAGCGGAAACACACGAGGAAGTTGTAAATAGGATGTCTGCTGCGTCAAACGGATCAAGAATTGACATGACAATTCTTTGAGTGGATCTGAGAGACGTATCACAAAGACTCATGTAAAACACTCTTCCGAACGCTGATATGTGTTTAATCCCACTGCACATTGTTAGATGCGTGTTTGGGTCTGTTTAGGGTCTGTTACATGCACCCAAACAGGCATCTTGAAATGTATCCCAACACGGAGTCAACACGCCGTGTGAACATATCCTTAGTCGGACGGTTCTGCCAGAATCGGTGGGTCTGGCTGACCTGTCTGCCGTGTGTATGGCCTGCTTTACACGCTGTCTACAACACATCTTTGAGCCATGTCTGGCAAGCTCCTGGTGGATACAATGAATGCATTCATAAGTTAATATGTAGTAAGCGTACAGTAAGTGTTTATTGCTGACATAAGCCACAATACACCTACAGAATGAGTATGTCACAGCCTTCTTTATTTTGTAGCTTGTACTTCCATATAATTTAAAGAGAACCTGTCATGTCGTCTTTGCTTCTCTGAAAGCACGATATGATAGAGGGAGAATCGAAGCTCTGTTTTGTATAGGTTTATATGATTTGGAGCTAGGATTCTGAGTAAAAAGCAGAGAAAATACTGACTGGACTCCTTAAAAGGGGTTTTACCAAAAAAAAGTATTTCATGCCTGGTTTGTCCTGCTTCTGCTCTTAGTGTGTTCAAAAGGGGGCGTGTATGATTTGCTTTAACCACGTATCATGTGACCCATCAGATTGACATCACCATGCCTTTCCCCACAGTGTGCTCACTCTAGTCAAACAAAGGTCTGTATATCTAAAGAGCTGTGAGTAGCTACAATGTAGCTGAGCACTTCTGCCTTCAGCAAAGGGTTCCTAGGTTCATATCCCTACATGTGGATTTTTTTTTTCTCATTGCACTTGCCTGATTCAGGCTTCTTTTTTATATTACTATTTGAGTAATTATTAAGAAGGACAGTAGTAGAATGACAGCACCTGGGGTTGAACACTCACTCAGCAGTAAGTGTGTGTGATTACTAGGCAGGGAAGAGACTGACAGTAGCTGCCAGTGAAGAGAAATTATGTCTGGGCATGTGCAGCCAGGACTGATGAGCTTCCATCACTGGTCATATCCCCTGGATATAAGCGGTACACTATAGATCACTAAGATAGCAGCTAAAACAAAAATGCTACAGAATTTTCAATAATGATGAACAATGAAAAGGTTTAAATTTAATTAGCAAGCTTCTCAAGCCAATTTTACTTTGTGGTAAAACCCTTTTAAGAGAGAGTGCAAGTCGTCCTTACCCCACCCACATACCTTGATTGACAGCTATGTACACACACTGATACCAAGAAAGCTGTCAATCACTGTGGGTGGGGGGTAAGCAGGGCTTCCGCTGTATTTTAAAGAGTCCGATCAGGAATTACTTAAATTCTGGTGTAAATGATGTAACCCTATATATCACAGACCTCAGCCTATCACATACTGCTTTCAGATCAGGCAGTATTAACCACCTACCATGTTTGATTTAACTTGTTCAAAATTTCTGGATTTGTTTTTTTTTTTTTTACCCTTCATAATGTTATAAAAGCAATTTTCTATCCAATGTCTTCACTTTTTTTTTGCAGGTCTTTCTTTGATCACTCCATGCATAGTGCTCTTCCACTTGGGATTTACCTGGCAACCAAGTTTTGGATGTATGTTACCTGGTTCTTCTGGTTTTGGAATGATATCCTTTATGATATTGCAATGATTGGTTTGTAGCAATCGATGCTTTGTTTGATAGTAGACCAGTTTGATGATGCATCTGCAGTGTGTTCTTAGTTTGGTGTGATTAAGTGGATGCTGAGATTGGTGATAATATTACCGGTATTTTGTCGCTGTCAAGTCAGTATTGTAAATTTTGGGTTTACCACCTCAGACACTTAGGGCATATCAGAAGGATGTGTGTGCCAGAAGTGTCTGTTATTGTGCATGTCTCAGACCTGTGTTGGGAAAGGGCACCTAAACTACTTCATGCAGAGGTGGGGCCTGCACCTATCGCACACCTAGGCATATTCTATAAAAAAAATCATGGGTGTTTGAGGTGGGAATACCCCTTTGATTGCTGTATAATGTAAAAGGGTTTTCCGTTTCATATAAAAATTAAATATGCTGGTGGTGGCTACTTTAGAAGAAAAACACAATCTGTCCTCTCCTTCCTCCGCTCCTCTGTTCCAGCAGTGGCTCTCCCTGGTCTTCTGTTTTACTACCTTTTCCAAACAGGGTGTCACCATTCATTGGCTGCATCAGTCATGTGCCTCTGCTTAAAGGGCTTGTCCCATTTCAGACATTGATGGCATATTGCTTGGAGTGGAGAAAGTGTGTGTGTGTGTCCTTCCTGTCACCTGCAGATTTTCGTACAAACCGGGCATCCCCTTTTAATGCATGTTTCATGTAGTGCAGATGATTTTATATAAAGTGAGGCAGGATCGTGCACAACCCCTGTAACATCTGCACTAATGTCTGTGAAAGTGACTTTCTCGTTTCCCAGCCTCCCATTTTCTCCAGTTTTCTTCACAGTGTGTTCCTCTGATTTCATGTCCTTTTATCCTGCTGACTCATAGCACTTAGTTGTAAAGTATTCTGGCTCTCCTTCGTTTTGCTTACATCCTGCTAAAAGACCATTAAGGCTTCACATAGTTAAACAATGACGGCTGTCTAGACGTGTTGTGTGCGTATTCCAAGGGTCCTGTGAATCATGTTGAACTATTTGCCTGCACCTCCTCCATTCTTATCCTAGATGGGGTTTGGGCGGCTTCAGCTTCTATGAATTATGCAGAGGCTCTGTAAAGATAGCTGGTATTTACTGATTACAAAGGGCATTGGACTCCCGTTCATAAATGGCAAAAAAAATTTGCATGCACAAGAATTCTTTTAAAGGGTGCTGCCTCAGTATATTTAAAGGGAATGTGTTATCAAAAAATGACTTATTGTTTAACTCATGTTTTTATGCTAAACACATTTTTTAAGAATTTTTCCGGTTATGTTTTTGTAACTTTCTATATCACTTTCCACATTTCTAAAAAATTCTTAAGTCCTGCAGTTTTCACTTTGGCCACTAGGCCTAATAATAGTCTGACACTTCTGTTCTGTAGAGAGCGATTTTCAATAGTCTGCTCATTATCAGTTCATTTAACACAAGAAGGGTTCGTAAGGGATACATTAACTAGGTCTCTAAAGTGATGGTACACTGACCCTCCAATCAAAATTTCTGCAAATCACCAATCTGTGGTATTGTCACTCAGACTGTATCAGATTCACCCAAAGAAAAAATGAGGACTACATACCAAAACATAAAGTAAACTTTTATTTCAAAATTAAAATACAAAATCAAATAATGAAAAACAAAAAACTGGATGGCAACAACATGGTACAGGTGCCACAAACTATGGAGACCATATAGGCATAGTGGGTTAACCTCTTTCCAATGTCGCATATATCGTCATCTTACAATTGTCACAAGTCAACAGACCACATAGGAATCAGAAGGTACAATGAACGTAAAACAATTTTAAAAATTCATCTCACCCATAGTAATAGACTCCACATGAGTAGCACCTGACGCCGCAACGCACGTTTCACTAATGCTTCTTCAGGGGGTGTGTCAAGGTGTTCCCATGTCCCATTATATGTACCTCGCACCAAGTTGTCACATGATCGAAGATGGCAAAATGATAATAGATTTCCCCATATATCACAAAACGTTCCATGCCCCAGACATAATGGTAAGATTGATGCAAAGAAAAAGGAAAAAAAGCACCTCTATGGAAGAGTTATTTTTAGTCCTCTGTGACCTGGAAAGGAGTCCGGGTGCAGGGAGAGGGGGGGAAAATATGACCATCTCCTATTTTGAAAGTGGATCCTGGGTTATCTATACACATTGGTCTCCCCTTTCAGTTTGAATCTGTTTGTGCTGATAAGCAGACTACTGAAAATCTTTCTCTACAGAACAGGAAGTGTCAGACTATTAGGACTAGTGGCCAAAGTGAGAACTGCAGGACTTAAGTTTTTTTTTTTTTAATATTGAAAGTGAAAAGAAAAATTACAAAAAACATAACCAAAACATTCATAAAAATGTTTAATATAAAAAAGTTAGTTAAACAATTAGTCATTTATTGATGACCCGTTCCCTTTAAATGTCTGATAGATGCAGGTCCCACTTTGCTGGTAAAGTGGTCAATGCTTTGAGGCAGGGAATGAATGGAGAGGTGAATATTTGTGCACAGCCCTCTAAATTCCCATGGTCTCTCATAGGAATAAATTGAGGCAGGACCACCACTTCTACACATAGACATGAGCACCACCTTGGGTACCTACGCCTATTGTACTTTTATGGCATATCCTGTCTTGTAGAAATTCTATAAACTTCCTATGTGAAACTAGCCCATATAACTAGGAAGATCTGTATACAAACAATCTACGTATTTTAGTAATAATCAGACAACTTATCTCCTAATTTTAGATCCTTGTTTAAAGGGGTTGTCCAACAAAAATAACTAATTGTAAAAAAGTAGAGACTGGGCCTTAGCTGTGTTAAATATCGAATAAAGTATGCACTCGTCACTGATCCATTTTTGATGGTGTCACCGTTTTTTTTTCTCCTTTTGGTCTTTCTGATCGGTACGTGATCGGTGGCTTCAGCGGTCACATGCCCTTACATTTAAATCACCGCCCATGAGTCGGTCACTTCCTGATTGGTGGTGTCGGTGAAATAGCACATAGCTACTGATTTTGGCTCCAGCAATCGCATGCCATTCAGAACGACCGGAAGGAAGCAATAACTGGAGACATCACCGGAGCTACATCCCTGTGTCGGTGGTGTTTACAAATGTGAATACATTTATATAATAATTACAGTTTTTGCCCTTTTTTTAAATTTGGAAATCCCCTTTAAGATTCCTGTTGAAACGTTTTTACTTTTAATTATTACTTTACATGGTGCTAGATCTTGGGAGAAGAAGGTAATTCACAATCTATACATGACAAGAGGACACATACCTGCGATATCTATGTTGCAATATGAATTAAATAATTCAACCTTGTCAAAAGAGAAAATCTCCATTACTGTGCCTTGCTAACAACTATAGTTGGCAAGACCTCTTCCGTTCTCTAACATGTTAGCCATTGTTTCCAACTAAAACAGTCATTGTGTCACGCAACAACATTTGTAGAGCATACACATTGCAGTTATCTGCCCCGACCTTACAACATGTACAAATATGGCATGGTATTCCGAGAAGTAGGTTGTACGTTTAGATCTTTGTATTCCACAGTAACTGCACATTTTTATGTTAGGGTTTGCATTATAAAATAAACCCTAACTATCCTCCTTTTCTTTTTAAACCTCTATCTAAAAGTAATAAGTATAATACCAATAATTACTGTATGATAACATGTACTGACATCTCGACAAACAGAATCGCTCAATAGGTAAAAATGTGGTTTCTGCAGTATTGCACCATTCCTATTATTTTACCATTAGTATACTAGATATGCTGTTATTTTTAGACAGTTCGTCAGTCTTAAGTCTGTATCCCACAACATTACCTACTGTTTTGAGTAATTTTCGTATTTGGGTTTACATGCTTTTACAATCGGTCTAATTCATGTCTTTTGATTTTGGATGCTGATCCATGTTAAAAATCACATGCAATACATGTAGAAATGTTTTGGGCGCTTCTTGCATGAGGTTTTTAGCCATCCCATTGACATCAATAGTAAATTTGCACGAATTTTCCGCGTGGAATATGACCAAAGAATGAGCATGTTTTACGTTTTTTTTTTTTTTTTTTTTTGGGACGGTGGGTCGGTTTTGAAAACAGTGTCCAAAAAAGTGCTTTATATGAACTATGATGTGCATTTTCTATAGAGGTGGATGGGGATTTCTAGGTGGAATCTGACTAGAAATCCTTGTTGTGTGGACAGAGCCCTAGGCTATGTCCACATGATGAGTATTTCAAGTTGGAATCCACACAGATTCCAACTTGAAATACTCACTTAAAACAGTAAGTGAAGCATTACCATTGACATTAATAGAAAATACACGTTGTATGCAATTTTTGCTGTAAAAGAATAAAAAATGTTAATTCTTTGGTTGTATCCCATGCAGAAAACGAGTGGAAATTTAGGCCCCGATCACACGGCGGTTTTGGCCGCGGTTCCGCGGCCAAAACCTCGTCGGACCGTGCTGCAAACTTGCGTCTCCTGACGCGGGTTTGCGGCGCGGGCGGTGGGTGTGGTCTCGCCGTGGTTTGGGGCGCGGCTTGCGACAAGGGTTTGTCCCCATGCAAATCAATAGCAGGGGGCGAGCCGCGTCCCAGCCGCGCACCACCCGCGCGCGACGCCCACGGCATCACCACGCGGCCGCCGCGCAGAGCGCTCCCAATCAAGAATTGACAGAGTTCTTCACACGCGCGGGTTTGGCCGCGGCCCCGGAGCCAAACCCGCAGCGTGTGAATATTAATGCGGTTTCCAATAGGAAACCATGTTAATAAACTAGGCGCGATTTGGCCGCGTCGGAACCCGCGGCCATAACCGCGGCCAAATCCGTTGTGTGGAACAGGGCCTTACTATTGATGTTAATGGGGATTGCTAAAAACCTCATGTAAAACATGCCCAAAAGATTTGTGGATCAGTGTCCAAAACCACATAAATGAGTGGGACTCGTTTCTGACTGTAAACGGTGAGTAAAGAAAAACGACCCCCAAATCCACATGCAATAACATGAAATACTCCAACACGGTTTTCAATGGCAGAAGTCGACGAGTAAGGAAAAATTTAACTTGTTATTCTTTTAAGACCGAAAAAGTGTTCCTTTGTTCTACAGTCTGCTCTGGATATACATTATGTACAAGACTGAAGAAACCTATTGGAAAGATTAACCCTGTGTAATACTTAGGCCGTGTAAACAAAGATTAGTCATTATTATGAGGTGCCAATTTTTTCACAGTGGCTTATATATGATGCATCTTTTGATTTGTTGGACTTTTTATTCCAACTGTTGGTTACTTTGATGTTAATTTTTTGTGTATTTTGTTGCTTTTTAAGCCATATGCCTTCTTGCATGATTAAGCTCCATTTCCCATCTAATTCCACCCTGCTGTTGAGTGAGGTGGAAAAAGTGTAAAAAAAAAAAAAAAAAAAAATTGCACATTTCATAATCGCATACTGCTAGTGATATAAATGTACTTAAAGGGGTGTTCCCATGAAGTAAAGTCTAGCTGAGTCAGTGGCGCTTGCGGACGTCCTCCTCATTTACTTCTATGGGAACTCGCCAAATATAGAACCCATAAAAAAAAAAAAAAAAAACACTCGCCAACAATGAATCTGCTCAATCCTTCACCCTTGCACATACCTCGTCTTGAGAGATGTGCAAAATAGAACAGCAATGGGCTGTGGATAAAAATAAGACTTTCTTCTTTATTTTCCAAGATTCATAAAATCCAACACCACATTAGAAAAAAAAAGTCATGGCTGACGCGTTTCAAACACTGATGTGTTCTTACTCATAGCATCCCAAATATAGCCAAGCGTGTACACTATATTCGGAGCTCCCATAGACGTGAAAGAGAAGGATGGCCACAAAAGGCAGAGAGCCGACCTTGTCACTAGACTTTGCTTTGTGTGAGCACCCTTTAACCATGCACCGTACATCTAGAAACATCTAAAAATACTGCCCAATTTGTGATAGTCTTTACATAGGGCTAAAATCTTTGCAATATAGCACAGATAGAGCTGTCCTGCTGCTGTATGCAGGTCATGCTTTTAAGACTTCGTTTTGCAAAAATGTAGGATTTCTTTTTCTTCTGATAGTCTTATGACTGCTGCTCAAGCATCCTGTCTGCTGATGCCACATGGCTGATTGTATCTCTGTTATTGTTCAGCAAGTCTGAAAGCTTGTAGCATAAGGGTGTATTCTATGCTATTTTTCCTTACTTGACTACAATAGGTTTTATGTCTTTCCTTGTGTAAACAAATATGCTTTGAACAAACGAATGTTTTGTTGTTTTCTGCCACTGTTGCTGTTCCTTAATTTGTAGCACATCTGAACTTTTTCTTCATCCATCTTCCGTTTTTGGTGAACAGTGTGGCATTGTTTTACAATTTTGGTAAATCCTGGAAATCAGATCCTGGCATTATCAAAGCCACAGAGGAACAGAAGAAAAAGGTAAACGCCAGATCTAGAAAAAGTATATATCAGCCACTTACTAGTCTTAAGTATCCCAACACACAGCCTATTTGGGATTCTCCAATGCTCTATTTATGCATACCATATATATAGATAAGCCAGTGAATCCATTAAAAATCATGACCTTTTATTTTGCATATATCAAACAGTCTATGCATAAAACAAAGTTGCTTTATAACAATAAAGCAAAAAGAGGATACTTAAGTTTTTTGATGCGGCTCTGTTCATGCCGTGCACATACGTCCCTACAACAGACTTCTTACCCACACATGGGTTCACGAGGAGATGCCAGATCTAGCCCGTCTCCGATAAATCCCCCGTCCACATCTGGTTGTTATACATGGTTGCCTTATCAGACTGTTACTTGCCAGATACTTACCAGTAGCATACAAAGCACCTTACAGAACAACAGCAATTGGGGATGCAGCTCCTCACACCCCTAAATCCACGGGGCATAATGTGAACCAAATCCATAGAGGAGACCGCACCCAACGGATTAGAAAATGCAACATTCCAACCCCAAGATGCTGAATAAGACCTCTTGGGGTTAAAACATTGCATGATTCGATGTTTTTGGGAGAAATAAAGCACTTGTTAAATGTTCTAACCCGTTGGATGCGGTCTCCTTATTCTATAGATTCGGCTGCCAGATACTTATATGATGCAGTAGTGGAGAATGGTTGTGGGCGGTGGTATTACACTGCAGGAAGACTACAAAGTACAACCGTGTATGTGTCATGAAGCAGAAGCTAGCATCCATAATAAACATACATTTGTAATAGCGTCGAGATTAAGATGATTGCCATGCACAGATAATCCCACTCTTTAGTATTTTAGACTTGGGGGCCCTTACTAATGGCATTCTGTAATTAAAGGCCCCAGACTTCAGATGTATGAGTGGTTGTTAAACTGTGCAACTATTGATCCTAGTTTCACTGCATTAATAAAAGTGAGTTAATCATGTCAATTTTGATGTTGGATTCTGCTTTTGACAATAAAAGCTCCATGGGATCTGTGCTTTCTTTTATGGCATATGTGACCTCTTTGGCTGTGGGAGGGCTAGCTGATTAGGGCAGGGTAACAGTAATTCGACATATGTGGTATATGTATAAGACCGAATGGTAGTCAGTAATGTGGTTACCCACATAAATGTGGTGTAAACCATGTACAGCAGTTTTATGGTGCAGTTGCCATAGTGCAGGTTCCCCAGACTTTCTATGCCTGTAAACTTAGATACAAAGGGCGACATGTATGAACGGGGCTGTACCAGAATTCTGGTCTCAAAGCTGTAGTAGACCAGTTCTATAGATGTATGAACAGGCGCACTCCAAACTTTGGCACGATAAGTGCCTCAGTACCGCACCAAAGACACTTTTTAGCGCCCCAAAGATTTGGGACGTTCTGGGGTCATCGCACCACATTAGTGGAGGTAGACATATTTATGATTCTTTTACATCTAATCTAGGCTCAGAACACTTAGAACAGCCAGACCAAGTTAAAGAGAACCTGTCACACAGTTTTTGCCCCCCTGGTTGAGGACAGAACAAGCTAGTGCCAGACACGCTGTTTCCAGCGCTGTGTCCCTTATTCTGTAAGATGCTGAAGTTTTCGTGTATTTAATGCTCAAATCTGCAGTTTTCAGCAAGAAGAGTGATTCGAAGAGTCATTCAGAGAGTCATTCAGTGTCTGTTTTTTTTTTTCAAACCCGGCCAATCTGAGGCTAGCCCCGCCCACCTCAACTGACAAACCTATTACTTTGAATAGGTAGAAACATGGGAATAATTGTTGGTGGGTGGGGCTAGCCTTTGGTGGGTGGAGCTAACACCTGCTCATGAATAAGATTTGAGAGGTAAATGCTCTAAAACTGCTGCATCTTACAGAATAAGGGACACAGCGCTGGAAGCAGCAGGTCTGACACTAGCTTGTGCTGCCCTCAGCAAGGGGGGCATAATCTATGTGACAGGTTCCCTTTAAAGGTGGTGCCTGACCCAGACTTGTTGTATTGGCATTATACTGCGCCTGTATGTATGAACTGCAGAAGAACAGAGTCATACATTCTGGTGCAGTCTATACTACCTTAAAGTGATTTAGAACTGGTCTATCAGCACCAGAATTCATACATGTCGCCCTAATTGTCTTATATTAAACAATCCTCACATAAAAACGACCTTCTTGCATTCAGTCACCAAAGTCCATGTTTTTATTTTTTCCAGAGCAGTTTTTTTGTTGGTGTATTATAGTGAAATGATGCAGGTCTTTATTAACTGTTTGGTGTTTTGTCATTATTAGACAATTGTAGAGCTTGCTGAAACTGGTAGCTTGGATCTGAGTATATTCTGCAGTACCTGTTTGGTAAGTATATGCTGTTACATGAGAAGTAAGGAAAAAAAGCATTTATAGAGAAGGGGAAAGTGTTTGTCTAGGCAAAACCTACAATAATGAGTCAAGTCTTTTATTTAATATTGCATCCTATAATTACATCTTTCATAAAATATAAATGTGATGGTCATTGAATGCATTCCTCTTTACAGATCAGAAAACCAGTCCGATCTAAGCATTGTGGTATTTGCAATCGATGCATAGCAAAGTTTGACCACCCCTGCCCTTGGGTTGGCAACTGTGTAGGTATGTAGCAGCATATACATCCTATAGACATTCATTGGTGTGTTGAAAAAAAGAATATCCATGTACCCTATCATTTCAGTCTAAATCGGCATGAATTTTTTTTTTCAACAATGTTTTATTTGGTAATTAGAGATCACACAAACTGTAAAACATTATATAACAATCGTTCTTTCACATTACAACGCAGGTTACATGGCTTTAAAATACTAGAAAAATAATGTGACACTGGTACCGTCTGATGTATGTTGTCACTCTGTTCTCTCCACCTTTTTATTATTTTATTTTACCTTATTAGCCCCAATATACTGATTTCGGCATGAATTTTCTGCTTGGGCCATATACATGTGCATCGGTTATTTAAAGAAAAAAAAAACACAAACCTTGTTGGTAAGTTAATTATATTTTTGTGTATTTGTCTAGGTGCAGGAAACCATCGCTACTTCATGGGGTACCTATTTTTCCTGCTCTGCATGATTTGTTGGATGATTTATGGGTGCATTTCCTGTAAGTATATTCATCTCTATTGTAAAGAAACTTATAATGATACAGCTTGAACCTTTTACCATTTTACTCCCAATTGGCTTTAATAAAAGGGGTTGTCCAAGTTTAGTAAAATCAATAAAAAAAACAAACAAAATTAAGATACTGCTGCTCAAATTAAAAAAAAAATAAAATCATGCTTACCCTCCTCCTTGCCTCCGTTCCAACACTGGCGCTCATGCATATTTTTAAATTGAATTCTCTGCTATCCCTATAGTGGTTATCAATAAAGTGGTATAGTCTATCAGCCCACTTTATTTAGGCAGATTTTTGCTTTGTTCCTCTTTATTTCTATGTCGGGAGTTGGTTGCTTTAGAGTGGTACACCATTTTTCTATATATCACATAGGCTGTACTGTGGTGATAAATTTGGTGCATCTTCTACCTACTTTGTCTAGTTTCATGCTAACTTTAGAAAAAATTTTCGTCCACTAGTAAAGTTTAGGACACGGGGCCAAACTGGGGGCCCCCAGCTGTTGGGAAACTACAACTCCCATCATCCCTTTATATAAATTAAACGGGGCTGGGAGTTGTATTTTCCCAACAGCTGGAGGGCCGCATTTTTAAACCCCCCTGGTTTAGGGTTTTGGGATCAAGCTAGAGTTTTTTTAGGTTTAACGGGAACTCCAATAAGCCATAGTTTTCAAAACAACTGCCTTTTTTTTAAACGTCCTCCTAGCCCCGATTGGGATTGGAAAAACCCGTAGCTGTAAGCCAAAACCAGATTTCTGATTCTGCATCTAGGGGGAAGAAACAGCAAATTTAGATGGCACGCCGCGACTTTTGGGAAAGTAACAATCCAGAAAGCAGAAGTGGTCAACTTGTTTTCGCTATTGCCTGGTATATTGTCTCTGACTACCATGCATATGATCTACCGCAGCCACACTAGAATAAGGTCCCTGTTGTGCAGTGTTAAGGATTACATGAACAGGTCAAAACCTTAAATATCTGACTATGAAAAAAAGAATGTAAGGGCCCTTTTAAGCATAGCACCTTTTTAAAAGAATTTTTGACATGTTAAAACCGTAGGGGCCGTGAAACTCAAACCTTATTACCTTTGCAAAACTACTTAAAAATATTCAGTCTCAGGGAGCCCATTCTTGGAAACTCATTTAAGCGGAACATTGTATAATCTATATTCGGGCCCACATTTTCTGAAATTAATTGGTCACCTATGCAGTAGAATTGACAGTATTTGCTGCTGTCTTCAAAGAGCCCTGATTGGGAAACTGTTGATCGATGGCATCACTGGGGGTCTGTGAGCTAGGACCCCTTCTTGTGCCATTTTGATTTTCGCATCTCTGAATTTCTGTCTGCCGGAATTACAGTAACGTGGAATCCCTCATATGAAAGCTAAAAAGGGGCAACACTTGTTAAGGGCGTCCGTTCTGCTGATCAGTAGGGATCCAGCAACGACCACCAATGCTGCCCTAATGATGATGTGTTTAGGATACATAAAACTGAAGTTAAGACATTTGTTTCAGCAAAGTGTTAGAATGACCATTTTGCTTTTGTAGATTGGGGAATACACTGTGACACTACATACAGTAAAGATGGATTTTGGACGTATGTGACCCAGATTGCTACCTGTTCACCCTGGATGTTCTGGATGTTCCTCAACAGTGTGTTTCACTTAATGTGGGTCGCTGTGTTATTGATGTGTCAGATGTACCAGGTAAGGACTTCCGGTCTGGAGTACAGTGAACACAGA
Organism: Phyllomedusa bahiana; assembly: GCA_025379985.1. Lineage (NCBI taxonomy): Eukaryota > Metazoa > Chordata > Amphibia > Anura > Hylidae > Phyllomedusa > Phyllomedusa bahiana. The sequence goes on from JAODAL010011560.1 coordinate 37,001, forward strand.
TATATAGGAGACTGTTAGCATATAGGTATTAGTCTTGATTTCCCGAAAGTAGTATAATAACTTTCTTTTTACAATAAGTAGCCAAACAATATGGGAAATATATATATTTTTTTACTTTTAAATTATATTCAGATCTGTCATTTGAACAGCGAAGAATAGAGTCCACTAATAATCTGCTGCTAATGTTCATCCATTTTTTCCTTGAGATTTGCTGAATTGGTTAAAACAAGGTACTTCTATTCAGTTATCAAGCAGAGGGTTAATACTCTATACAGAGATACAGTGCAGTCGACAATCTGCCAAGTGTTCTCTTCTGACAATTTTGTTAACATTATCTTGCGCTATTACTTCAAGGGGTTCTCCGGTTTAGAAAACCTTTTTCTATACTTCCAAGCAGGGAATAGCGAGTTGAGAGGAGGTCCTAAGCCTAGATCTCTCTCTTGGCCAGACTGGAGACAAAGATCCTTGCTCACTCTGGCAGGCCAGGCCTGTAATGCATTACACAGAAAACCCGCTGATTTGAATAGAAACTGTGTAATACTTCATAACCCATTTGGTGGTGCTGCAGGAAAAATTATGTGTATATCCACCACAGCAAGGGTGATTTCACTTGTTTTTTTCAAAGATTTCGGTATTGAAAACTGTCTGAAAACAGCCAGATCTTATCTGCCCATGTAGACATCAATAGAAAATCCAGCCAGTAGTCACTACGATGCATAGTTAATATCTACAGGCCGCATTTTATCCACACCACCACATTCTAGAAAAATCTATAGGAACATTGTACATAAACAGTCTGTGCTTTATTCAGTGGTTAACCCCATTACACCTACGATTGCCGTACTCATACGGCAAGTGTCGGGTAGGGGTTTTCCGCAAATGTGGCCGTATGAGTATACGTCAAGCGATCTGACGCTGCTCACAGGCGGAGCGCGCAATGACTGCGGCAATCTCTGGAACACGGCGTATATTACCGCTGGCATCATGCCGCAACCCACACGCCGTAGTAAAGCTCCGCCGCGGGTGGGATTAACCCCCCCCGGATGGTTCGCGGACAATCGTGGACCGTCGACATCGCGGCTAGCGGCGCAGGAGTGATGCTCCTGTCGCCCGTTGACTCACGGTCCGCAGTAACGGCGCTGAGCGCCGATACCGAGTCTACCTACCAGACAGCCCTGGACGCTGAATGACAGCATCCGATTGTCTGGTGACGTCACGATTCCCACAATCATTTGTGGTCAGTCGTGACAGACAGTTGCCACATGGAGACCAGTGATACAGCTATAAGCTGTATGCTATTTCCTATTGGCATAATGATCTGACGCTCGTTTCATGCAATTCCCCCTGGAGGGAAAGATGTAAAAAGTATAACACGTTAAAAAAAAGTGAAAAACGACTGTAAAAAAGTAAAACACAAACACAAAAAATAGAAATAAAAACACGTACATCGCCCTTAGTTCCCCTTTAATAAACGCCAATCACTAAAAAAGACTCAAAAATAAATAAAGTAACCCAGTATTTGGTATCGCCAGCGTGCGTAGCGACCCACCCTGTCTAAATCTGCAAGTTAATTAACCCGTACAGGTGAACGCCGTAAAAAAAAAACGCTCCAAAAAACAGTTCACAGAATACCGATTTTTGTTCATCCCGCAGCACATAAAATGGATAAACAAAAGTAAACAAAACTCATATCAACATCAAAGTGATGCCAATTAAAACGTCATTCATCCCCAAAAAAAAAGTCCATTACACACTCTGTAACGGAACATTAAAAAGTTCTGGACTATCTAGAAGATACATGCATAAAATATTGTTTTTACACAAAAAAAACACGTTTATTTCAAAAAAATTAGTGCATTCAAATAACAAAACAACATAAATTAGGGTATCACCAGTAATCGTCTCAACCCACAGATGCGTAAAAACTAACTTGTCACGGAATACTGCACGGTGAAGCGCTATTAAAGAATAAAAATAAAAACAATGCTAGGATTTGCAGTATTTTACTTCAACCTGCTTCCAAAAAACACAGATTTAAAAGCGATCAATAAAGTGGTTGTCCCCCTAAAAAAATACCAAAAAAACCTCAACTCATCGCCCAAAAAACGCAAAAGTCCCTATACAGCTCCATAATACAGAAAAATAAAAGAAGATATGGCTCTCATACTGCAGGTTGATGCTAAAAACGTGATTTAGCCTTTTCAAATAAATTGTTTTTATTGTGTAAATGCAGTAACAACTCGATTAAAACAAACTAAACCAAATCTGTGGTATTCGCTGTAAATCGTATCAACCTCAGAAGTAAAAACTAGCATGTTCAATTTTTACCGCACCAGTGGACCGCTGTAAAAAATAAAAATAAAAAAGCACTTACCAGGAAGGCTGTTATTTCTGTACAAAATGCTTCACATAAAGACCTATAAAAAATGATCTAAAGCATCATAATGCCCCCCGTAAAGGTATACAATAAATACATCAACTCATCTACGTAAAAAACAAGCCACAAGCAGCTCATATGCAATACAATTAAGAGAAAGCTTGGCTTTTTAAAATACATACACTTAAAAACGCAACTTATTTATAAAACTTCGCTTTACTATTGTGTAAAAAGTAAAAAAACAAAAAAAACTAAATAAAATTTATATCATTGTAATTGTACCGACCCCCTATAAAGTTTATCCCGTCATTGATCCCGTATGGGCGAATACTGTAAAAAATGAAGCCCAAAAACAATGGCGGAACTGCTTTTCCCACTCCATTTTCCATACCCCATGCTAAAAACAAACACGGAACACCTGTGTCGCCCACAATGCAAAATACACCCTTAGTTGAGATCCAAGAGGGGCGTTGAATCAAAATGGAGCACATTCTGGAAGGTTTCACCTGGTTTTAGTACTTTGGGGGCTTTGGAGATGCGACATGGCCCCACCAATATCTTGTGCGCAACAAAGATCCATAATAGCGCTCCCTCCCTTGTACACCCCTGCCATGCGCCCAAACAGCAGTTTAGCACCCACATGTAGGGTAAATTGCCGACTTGGAAGAAATTGCGTAACACAATTTTAGGGGCTTTCTTTTCCCAAATTCCTGTAAAAAATTTAAACAATTTTCAGCTAATAAATGCGATATATTAGGAACAAAATATATATTTTTTTATTTTTCAGAGTCCTGAACGCTAAAAAAATTTTGTGAAACGCCTGTGTGGGTAGATATACACACTGACACTCTGGATATATTCGTATAGGTGTAGTTTCCAATAGGGGTCTTTTTAGGGTAATTTATTACGTGTTAGGAACCTTAGGGTGTCCCAAACCTGAAATGGCCCCTAAATAAAATCGTAATGAACATGAGGCCCAAGAGTCCAGTAAAGGTGCTCTTTTTTTTTATTTTTTTTTTTTTTTTTTTTATTTTTTTATTGGGGGGGGGGGGGGATTTTTTTTTTTTTTATTTTTCTTTTTTTTTCTTTTATTTTTTTTCTTTTTCTTTATTTTATCATTATCTCTCCTCTATCTGGGCTTAGGTAGTGTATTAGAGACGCAAATAATGCGACTAGGGCCTACATAATGGGATACTCTGAATACGGCAGAATCTGGGAATCAATATTAATTTGCATTTCACCTACTATCAATTTACCGATTTCCTAGCAATAATAGCATCAAATATTGAAAATCTGCAAAAAAAGTGAAAATTTTGGATCTATTCACTTCCCACTTTGCTTTAATTTCATAGCGTGAGAACACCTAATTCGTTAATAAACTTTCTAAATTGCTGTTTTGATGAATACTATTAAAGGGGTGTATTTCTAGAATGTAGTGTCATTTATGGTTGATATCTAACAAACAGTCAATCCTAGTCACGTTAGAACTTGACGTGGTCCCAAAAATAATTACAATTGGCAAATTTCTGAAAATTTGAAAATTACTAACTAAATTTATAAGCCCCTAATGTCTCGTAAAAAATAAAAAAAAGACATTTAAAAAAAATATGCCAAACTTACAGTCAGACATATGGTAGATGCAAGTTATAAATCAGATTTGAGGTGTATAGAATAACTATCTGTCTTACATGCAGAAATTTTTGAAGTTTGAAATTGGGTACATTTTCAAATTATTCACATAATTCTAGATATTTTTTCACAATAAACAATCAGTTTTTTGGACCAAAATTTCTTACGATCTTAAAACACAATGTGTCACGAAGAAAACATCTCTGAATCACAATGATAGGTTAAAAGTGCAAAAGGGGAGGGGGGATGGGGGTGGGGTTTATTGGGGATTTCTTCTCAACATAAAGTGACACATGACAGATTTCTAAAATATGGCTCTGTCAAGAGGCCAAAACTGGCTACCAGGCGGTAAGGGTTAAAGGGAAAGGAGTTGAAATCCACGGCACAAACTGTCCCCCCAAAAGACATTTAAATAACCGTCGGATTCTTAAATCAAATCCGTCCCAGCTAAATTACACTTGCGTATGCCGTACCCTGCAGGGAGTGTCAAACAGCCGCCCTCCCCAGCTGTTGGGAAACTACAACTCCCATCTTGCCCACTTTTTTCTATTATACAAATGCATGATGGGAATTGTAGTTTCCCAACAGCTGGAGGGCCGCAGTTTGACACCCGTGCTTTAGAGGCTTACGGCCAGGTTTTCCAATGGATTACAGCTAATTGCGAAGGGACCCAGCTTGGGGGGGGGGGGGGGGGGAGGAAACGGTGATTACCTTATTGGCAAAGTACCTTTTGTAAATAATGGGAATTATCGGAAGAAAAGAACCTCTTTGATTAGACTGGTTTGTCAATTTAATTTTTTTTTCAGTTTTCATAGTGGTCAACTTACTTTCACAGGATGTTATATACCTCCTCTGTGGCTAAAAATGTATATTAACTTGCATTAATTCCCCCCACCCGCCCAGTTAGGACACCTCTTATCCATATTCCCTGTTAATGCACATTCATTCCCTTACACTGGGACATATAACACTATTTACTCCAGTACTGTCCGTTATGGACTCACCTGCAGGTCCAGCAGCAGTCACATTGGACTGTTAGAATAAGCATTTGATAAATAGTCTAATCCAGGATTTCTGAAAATAATTATCTGTACTTGTTGTAGAATAATACATACAAAATGCCCCCTATTTGTACTGGAGTTGGTCAATCGGTATTCTCTTTTTGCACATTTTCTTCTGAATGAATTTTTCACATTATCCACTTTGTTACTTCTTTCTTCTATCTGGTTTCTCTTTTAAATAATGCTGAAACCTAATTTACTTCAGTTTTTTTTTTCTACCTAAACTTAACCACTTCCTCCGGTTTTATAATGGTAAATGAAATCTTAAGTTCAGCTAGTCATGGATTCGATTAGCTTCCAATTACAGGCCATGCTCCAATTACTATGTTTTGCATCCATATACATCAGAAGACACTAATGTGTAACTTATGTTTGCAGATATCGATCGCTTGGGAAATACTGCACCAATGAGCCTGAAAGCAAGGAGATTACCAACACATAAAAGTACACAACCCTTCAATAGGAAAGCCCATATAATAAGTATGGCTAGATGTTTTGTTCTTACTCTCCTGTTATTGATACATATAAAAAAACAGCAGAGCTTATACTAGAACTGGTTCATGTTCACACTAATTGATCATAAGCTACCTCTTATATAAACAGCCATGGACAGCTAGATAATCATTTTTGTTCCATGACTTGATACGCTTCCATCGGGTAATTCTAGAATCGGAGTTCTAAAGATTTTTGATGGCAAATATTGCACTTTAGACTGTGCTGTGTTTTACTTTCAAAAATCTGAAATCCACAACAGAAAAAAAAAAAAAGCTAATGTGAAAGAGCTTTAGACTCTTAAAGGTGTTTGTCTCAACTACAATATTGCTTTTTATGTTAAAGATCTATACTTGGAAAATCAAGTCACTTTGGCACATATAAATCCCTTAACAGTGTCTTATCTATTCTAAGATATCTCCTCTTGTATGGCTGCATCAGCTCCTCAGGTCGCCTCAAATGCTTACAGACCTGTTTGACTTCTATCGTGACAGGCTGCCGAGCACTGGTTTGCTATAGCTACAGACCTTTTCCTTACTGCAAGCCTATGGAAGCCAGTAAACACGCCCCTGAGTATACAAAATGAAACCAAAAAAACAGGACTGAGGTAAGATGAATCAATGTAGTGAGACAACCCCTTTAAGAGTCTAAAGCCCTTTCACATTAGCTTTTTTTTCTGTTGTGGATTTCAGATTTTTGAAAGCAAAACACAGCACAGTCTAAAGTGCAATATTTGCCATCAAAAATATTAGAACTCCGATGGAGCGTATCAAGTGATGAACTCTGTGTCCATGTTGAGTTTGTCTCATTAACATATGACTGATGGATAAAGATACAGCAGGGGATCATGGCAGAGACTTATGGTATGTAAAGGTAAGGACTAATCTTGTGCTTCGGATTTGGGTGTGCCAAGAACGTCATCATGTCTGGCAACTAGTGGGTGGCCTGCCAGTCACACTAGCAAAATGGGGTGCATATTATTGTTTAGAATGGGCAAGGAATTGCTACGGACACCTCACTGATTATTTTGCTGCTATAATGATGATGTTCCTGTCTTCGTCAGGCCAAATCTAAAGTGCAACATTAGTAAGGATATAATGCAGGACTGTAAGGGCATGTCCCCACGGCACGGGTTTGCGGACGTTTTTCCACACCTGTATGCGGTTTTGCAGACTGTCTGAAAAACCGTCCGCAAACGAGCACAATGGTGCTCTATGGAAAACCCGTGCAGCAGTCCCCACTGCATGGGTTTTCCACCCGGCGGTTTTCGAACCGCCGGCCGCCCGAAAAACATTGTGCTTGCACATTCTTCCGTCTGGTTTTCGGACGGAATATGGGAAGGGGGGACGGCACACAAACCGGACAAATACCAGTCAGATAAACTGACCGGTATTTGTCCATTGCCGTGTAAACGGGTCCTAACTCTAACCAGAATAGTGGAAAATTCAGGTAAGTGTGATTCTCGTATTTGCCTATCCTGGTAAGGATACTAGAATGAAAATAGAGAAGTAGCTTATATCTTGCCCTTGGCACAATTTTAACCTATAGACAATTGGTTTAGTTTAATTGTGTTCAGACTTGGTAAGTGTATTTAGGACAGTACATGCTCGATTTATTAAATGTTTTTTTTTTTTCCCCATTCCATTACAGCCATGGATGTATCCGAAATATCATAGACTTCTTTGAATTCCGATGCTGTGGCCTCTTCCGCCCTGTAACAGTGGACTGGACACAAGGCAATCTATCACAATAATGAGATAAAGAAACAAACTCAGGCTCAGGTTATAGCGCGGCATGTGTAGTCCCTCCGCAAACCACCACTCTGACATGACCCAGTATGGGTGGTACATGAAGATGTCTATATGTCTCTTGCGAAAACTTGCCCCTTGAACTATAGCATGCTGTTTGTAGGGCTATTGATAAATCTTACAGTACCTTCTCTGTCAGCATTTTATCAACCACAGTGACCATGGACAGGACCTTCTGCCCGCACTGATGTAGAGAAAGAAGATATGAGGGGGAAGGATTTTAACAGATCCTTGCATTGGAAATATTTTGAACAGCCGTGAATCTGCAATCTGTGTTTTTGTTCTGTGTAATTTTTTTTTAAAAAAAACTCTTATTTATTTTGCACCATTCACAACAAAGCATGGCATTGCTCTCTCGACAAGCTTCAGTCTTGGTCTGCTTGAACAGCATCTATTCATTGCCCCTTTCTTTATCAATACACCCAGTGGAGTGAGACTTTTTTTTTTAGTACACCATCATGATTCCCTAATGTGGCCTGGCTTGATCTACAATACTGTGGCATTTTATTCCTGTAATGTGATCTCCCAGTCGTGCTCTATTCTAGTGTCATTGAAAATGTGAATCTCGATGCCGGGGCTGAAGAATCATACAAGTCTTTGGACCGTTCAGCCTTTGGGGTTAACTTGATAAAGTGGGCACATGAAAATGTTAAAAATGAATGTATGTTTCCTTCATTGTGTGACTCCGTTGTCCTTACCATCTGTTCCTGGATCTTGGAGGTCTTCTGTTTCCCTTTCTGAAGTCGAGCAGTCCCCAGCAGTTACATGCAAGTAGTGTTCTGTAGGATTAGAATAAAAACTTTTTAGTCAATCCCGAAATTCTGCCACTGAGAGCTTGTTCACAGCTGATGTGTTGACTGGATCCTGTGCTTGCGTCCTGAACAAGGCTCTGTTCACACTGATGGCACTGGAAACGGATTTGGAGCCAAAGAAAATCTGGTGTTTTGGTTGTTTTTTTTTTTTTTTCCTTTGTTTGTGCAATTTTGAGTGTGTTCCTCTGTGTTAGTCTTAGGAGGGGGTAATAGAACTGTTTGAAGGCACATATATATTACTGGATGCAGTGTTGTCACATTTTAGTAGTTCGGCTCCAAAAATATCTGCTGGCTAATGGCACGATTCTTAGCATACATTAATTTATTAGATGAATCGCCTGTCACATAGACTCTAAAAACAGTACTGTAATAACCATGTATCTGTGGGCTTCTCATAAAACAAAATGTAGGAAAGCTCTTCATTGCAATGTCCTCCTGGTGTAAGCTTGCTACTCTGTAACTTGTCTCTTCCAACTCATATATTTTTGTTCTTTTTATATTTAAGTTCATTTCCATAGGAAAAATAGGAGGGAATTCTGTACATTGTGTCTCTGTATAGACTTTATGGAAAATGTTGATCCATATGATCCAGTGGTAAAATATTAATGTGTCCTTGCAGCCATTCCATATTGCTGTTGGCCTTGTTGAAATGCTAGAACGGTTGCACCAAAAATGCATGTCTTCCATTTGAAATGTATATTTCTAGTTCCTTTCTCCTCTCAATTGGGAAGAGGAAAAAAATCAACACAAATATACAAGAAATAGGATAAGGAAGCGGAAAAGAAAATGCCAGAATAGGTTTTGATCGAGCTACAGTGTGAATAGGAGTCTCTATACTTTGTACTATTGGCTCCCTTAATATCTGCTCACTGCAATTTGTTAACATGCTCTTACTGCACTGAAACTGGCCTTCCTGTGATGCTGCCAGATGTGAAGCATGTTTCCACTACCATTATCTGGAATTCACTATGGGGCACATCTGCTTTGCCAATTGCACCAGAATTCTTGTGTAATTTGAGCCAAAATACTGACGTTCTTTACACCACATTTATTATGTATTTTAAACCATTGTTAAACACCTATTCGAAGCCTCCCTATTTATCGCCAAAAAAGATCATTCACAGTAGATATTGAAAATTCTATGTCTGACTGTGCCATAGATATTTTAGTTTTTTTATAGGAAGATGGATATTAGACGAAAACTGCGCTTATTTTTGATGGAGAGAGAGCTATATTTGGGCCGATTTAAATTTTCAACCTCTTGTGCCTGATGCAGTTACTATTTCAAGTAATACTTAAAAAAAAGCCTTATTTATCAAAACTGTCTACCAGTAAGACTGTCGTTGTTGCCCACAGCAACAACTCATCAGAGCTCAGCTTTCATCACTGCTCTGGTTAAGCTGAGCTCTTCATTTGTTGCTATGGGAGACTAAGACAGTCTTATTGGTTGGCAATGTGTCCCAATGTGTTCAGAGAGAGTTTCTTTATTCCATATAGCTACCTAAATACTTAGCTGTTTAGAGGGAACCCATCACATTGAACATTGTTTGATCTGGCCGCATCATTTTATAGAGCATGACGAGCTAGGCAGACTAATATATCATTTTATGGGAAATCTACGCCTAGGAGTCCAGTGAGCAGGCCTACTAGTGACTAACCACCATCTCTGTATATATATTTATACAGAAAAGGCTGTGCGATTGATTGGGACTTTCCACTGGACTCCGAAGTCCAGAATGAGCAATAAATTAACTGGATAGATTGCAGAAACTTTTCTCCAAAATGATCTGTCGGCATCATGAGCAGGAGCTGAGCAGACAGACTGCAGATTCCTTGTGACAGGTCTCCTTTAAATTGTTTATATAGCTTAAGGCCTCGTTCACACGGCTTATTTCGGAACGGATTTGCCGCCGTATTTACGATCGGAAATCTGTTCCAAAATCAGTTTGAAATAAGTGGCAGGTCCTTTAATATTGGTTTTAATGGGAAATACGTGTCGTTCAGACAACACCTATTTCCGTGCCGTATTGCCGCTGCGGATTTGTGGCCGCAAAACGGCCGGAAAAACAATTAGCCTGTCAATTATTGTGCCGGATTTCACGACTGATTCACCCCATATAATGAATGGGGATTGTAAATCCGTCGCGAAATACGCGCCACACTAAGTGACACTTATTTCAAACTGATTTGCAACTGATTTTGGAACGTATTTACGATCGGAAATCCAACGTAAATACTTTCTGAAATAAGCCGTGTGAACATTGCCTAAAGATAATGCATGCTGAATGATAAAGCCTGGGGAAGCTTCTGCATCCTGTTGTTTAATATCAGATAAAGAAGCACATTTGTCTTTAAGAGACTTTGCATTTGCTTTCTTTGCTCTTAAAGGAGTTGTCTCACTACATTGATTCATATCACCTCAGTCCTGTTTTCTTGGTTTCATTTTGAATTCAGGGGTGTGTTTACTGGATTCTACTAGGCTGCAGTAGAAGCCAGGTCTGTAGCTATAGCGACCAGTGCTGGCAGCATCAGGAGAGATCAAACAGGTCTGTAGCTATAACAACCTGAGGAGCTAATGCAGCCCATACAAGAGGGGATATCTAGGAATAGGTAGGACACTGTTAATGGACACATTGCAAAGTGACTTGTTTTTGCAAGATCTTTAACATAAAAAAACAATCCTTGTAGTGAGACAACCCCTTTAAAACACAAGAGAGCAAACATTTTGTATGCAAAGTCTTTTTCTTAAAGAAACTTTAATGGTTCATTTTTTTTTCCTCCTTTTTCTTTAAGGAAGGTATTGCTCATTCACAAAGTTATTCCCATAGGGTATTTTCACACGTGGTATATATGCTGTGAATAATCAGAAGCATTTTGCGCAAGTAGCAATGGTGATGAGATTTTCAGAAGTCAAAGAATTTGCACAGAAATTTAGCTGCAGTGCAGATTTTAAATGCACAGCCTATCTGTCTATACTGCGGATATGCTGTGAATTAGTTGCAAGGGAAGTCCAAATCCACAATGAAACTTTGCAGAAATGCCACAGATCCATAGCAAAATCTGTAACTATGGATTTTTAGCAAATAAGATTTTTTTTTCCCCCCTCAATTTTCATGTACTCCACACAAAAAACACAGCAGCAAATTAGCAACATAAATTTCACAACTGAATGTGGATTTGCCACTGCGGAAATCTGTGGCATTTAGGCGTGCACATACCCTTACTAGGCCAAATGTAACACATTTTATAATGCATTTTAGAGCCTTTTTAAAGCCTTTTTTTTGTTTGTTTTTTAAAGTGGCTGTGGCAAGAGATTTTCTTAAATGCACAAGATTTATTATTGGTATGTGCCTCCATATTGGTATAAAGTAAGCCAGCCAAGAGGAGATAAAAAAGTGTCTACCGTCTATCCAGGTGCTCCAAATCTCACAAAGCATACGCCATTGTGATAATATTGCCACATCTTGCCTGGTCTAGTTTTAACCTGCATAAGTTTAAGAAGGTAACCGTAGATAAACTCTGTTTGATAATCCCATTGAATAACTTCAGTTACCTTCACCCAAGACTGAAACGCTGATAAACTTTAATTTGGTCTTACACACATTAGGTGTGCATCTAAAGTTGCCTTTTTCATTACAGAGATTAATTAGAATTAGCCATTGGGAACAGAAATGGTGCATCTGTGTCTGGTATTGCAGCTCGGGCCCATTCACTTCATTAGGACTGAATTGTAGTTGCGCAGGTTTTTGAAAAAATATTACAATACAGACCTAATTGGTTTTGCTATCTCCCCTCTTGGACACTATTCTACACAGTTGGAACTATGCACAAGCAGTACATTTGTATGTGTAAATAGATGATGATTTATCACGTAGGTGACTTTTTTGTTCTTTGCTATTATATTTATGCTGCTGTTTTGTTTTTTTAAGTTTTTCCAAAAAGTTTCAGGGACTTAAAGGTTTTTTTCGTGTTCCCTTCTAAATGTACAAAAATTATGAGCAGAATTGTGCCCAGGATAGTTTCGATCCCATCCTCTGCTACCCTTGGTTGGGACATAGACTCCGCAAACCCATTTGTGTCATGGACCACCCTTCACTGTGTTACCTAGATCTTGGAATTTGTTTTGTTCTTAGTTTTAAGTTTTCTTATTTGTTCATAAAATGATTCCTTGTACTATTGCCTTAGTACATTGTGCAGTGACCACATAAATGGCACTACCCGAAAGTTTAATACACTTGGATTTGTTTAGTATTAAATAATGTTAGAAATTGGAGAACTTTTGTGAAAGGGTTATCCAATAGAGTTGCAATATAGTGTAATGAACGTACTGCTTACCGGTTACCTTTTTATTTTCTACTTTTTTGGTACTTTGAATCTACACTAACTATGCTTCTCTATGTTTGGGAAAGAGGGGACATTGTATTGATTTTATAATTTAAAAAACAAGAAAAGCGAACTGAAAAGAATTCATTTAGTGTATCGGTTTTAATCTCTTGTGAAAGAAGAAAAATGCCTCTAAAAAAGGAACCAATCAGATGGTTTTTGCTAACTTATCTGAGAGCAGGATATGAGAGAGAAAGAAGCTGAGCTCTCAGATATATAGATTTATGTAATTTGCAATAAGATTCCAGAGTAAGGAAAAATTAAAGTGAAACTACTGCTTACCCCACCCACATACAGTGATTGACAGTTTGCTCTGTACACACACTAGTACAGGGAAAGCTGACAATCACTGGGTGTTGGTGGAGTCAGCAGGAGTTAAAGGGAACCTGTCAGGTGCTTTATGCTCCCCTATCTGACAGCAGGATGTGATAGAGGGAGAGAAGCTGAGCTCTGTGATATATAGGTTTTTATGATTTGGAGCAGGATTTCTGAGTGAAAAGCTGAAAAAAATCTGTGAAACAAAGTACTGCTGACCTTGCCCACATAGTGATTGACAGCTCTCCCTGCATCAGTGTGTCTACAGAGGAAACTGTCAATCACTGTAAATGAGCAAGGTAGGCAGGACTCTCAACTGTCGGCTAAAGTGTCCAGTCAGGATTTACTCTGCTTTTTACTTAGAAATCCTGCTCCAAATCATATAACCCTATATATCCCAGAAATCCCCCATCACATCCTGACAGGTTCCCTTTAACGGTCTCTTCATTCTTAGGCCATGTTCACACGGCAATATCCAGGACGTATTTCAGTCCGTAATTACACGCCAGAGTGCGAAAATTATGGGCTGAATACGTCCTAGTAACTACGGTAATCCACAGTTCTTATAGAGAACTATGGATTACGTCTCCTCTCCCTGCTCGGCGAATACGCTGAGGCGGGAGATAATTGACATGTGAATTACCAGCGGCGTATACGCGCCGCTGGTAATGCAAGTCAATGGGCCGGCGAGGCGCCGGCCCCCCGCTCCTGCCCCCGGCCACACCGCGTAATTGCAGGGCGTAATTACGTCCCGTAGTTAAGCCGTGTGAACATAGCCTTACTCCTGTCAAAGCTTAGCTCATTTTTGTATCAAATTCTGCTCGCTGATAAGGTAGCATAAACCACCTGACAGGGTCCCTTTAAGAACATAGCCCTTCTGGAGCAAAGGAAACAATTCAGACTATTGAATTCTGTATTAAAGCAGTGTTTCCATCTCACATTAAAGTGTAATAGATACGGTTCCCACCTCTAGAACCCGTACCAATCTCGAGAACAAGCCCCCAAGAGTGTCTGTTCAGAACAGAGACCTAAAATGTTTAACAGGAGTTCTGAGTGGAGTTGAGCAGTATGTGTGGCTTTACTCAGAACCCCCATAGAATAGAATGGAGAGTAGTGCACAAGTTTGACTAACTTTCTGCTCTGAATGGAGACTTTCAGATTCCTGTTTCCAAAATAGTAATGGGTCCCAGAGGTGAAACCTGCACCTATCATACTTTGATAGCATGTCAATAGGATATGCCAAAGTGCGAGATGGGAATGCCCCATCTTAAAGGGCCTTTCTCACTTAAGACATCGACACAACAGACAGTGGTGGTCTGGTTGCTGTGCCTCTATTGGCTTCTTTCTATTGGGCTTGCAGTGGTTGCAAGGTCAGTCCTTTACAGTCCACGGTAGACCATGTGGTCTCGAAAAAACCCTATACCCCTTTACCTTTGCTTGGCCTCCTCTCCCCGCCTCTGTTGCCTCCACCACTTCATTCCAGCGATTGGAAATGGTCATAGCAGTTGACTAGGCATTGATTGGATGTTGGTAACCTATCCGTCATAAAGTGGTCTTGTTTTTAGTCCTCCATTGCTTTGTTGATCGATTTAAGTCTTAAAATGAGTGAAAAAAAATTGTTCATCGGCTAAAGAATATCTTCTATATGACTATTGTATTTCTAGATGAATAGTGAAATACTGCATTGTCCTATAAAGTATAGCTAGGCGAAATTAGCTTTAACCGCTTGTTTTCCACTCCAAAAGAATTCACAGCCCTAGGAAATTGTCCCTACCGGTGCCTATAATTAGACCGCCGTTTACTGGTGGAACTTCCTGTATCTGTCCTGAGCCCTGTGGTACTCTGTAATGAAGGAAAAAGACTAGAATATTTGTTAGCCATAGCTGGGGACTGCGGGAGCTGAGACTGGGACATTTGTCTGTAATAAAGTACCTTTCTAAAGAACATTTTCTAACCTGGTTTGTAGAGGACTGAGTTGGCTAATGTTGGAATCATTGAACGTCTTGGAGTGTGTGCCCAGAACCTCCGCCTGTCTGGGACTCTTGATCACGCCTGCCTGCACTATTTTGTTCTTTGTTTTCTATTATTGTACGTCTTTCTTTTGCACACAAGTCTTTTTTTGTTCATACCCAATAATTTATGACGTTTTACAGTAGCGCATGTGTATCTCTATGCACTTCAAATCTACCATTTCAAAGCTTGGCTTCCTGGAATTATGCAGTTATTTGTACAAAAAAGCATGTTTGGTAAAAGGGCAAATGGTATCTGTGGAAACTCCTATCTAGAAACAATGACGTTTTATATAGTGCAACCTAACCTAGTTAGGGAACTGTGTGTCCTTGTTTATGCCCCCAAAATGCTTTTTGTTTTCTCTACACGTTTTCCCATCTGCGAGCCAACTACAAAAATACTGCAATACGTTTTTTTAAGCTATTGAACTGTATGTATATTTCATTTTGTATTTATTTAACTGTGCCAAGTATTATTTTACTACTGTCTGTCTCGATGTACTACATTGTGAGCAACAAATTGTACATTTCATAATTTAGCTCTCCTTACATAAGTTAATTTCATCAATTTTTTTTGTAAGTTATTAATCAAATAAATATTGACAATTCGGTGTAGTGTCCTGTCGTCCGTGGGGATAACAAGATTTTATTCTGTTTACTGTGAAAGCTATCACTACTTTTTATCATTAAAGCATTAAACCACTTTGTGCCTGGTGAGGCACCCATATAGGCACCCAGTTTAGAGTGGTGTTCTTCACTTGTTTGTCCCTTAGGGCCACTGTGTTTTTCCCCTTTTATTTAAAGGGGTTGTCTCGCTACAAAGAATAGCTTTCAAAATGTAGGGAACACTAAATGATGACATTTTCCAAATACATTGCTTTCTTCATCTTTTTTTGTTAAGGAGTTACAAATGATTTTATCACCTTCCTGGCTCTATTTGGTTCCACCAGTGACTGACCTGTGTACTCTTTTCTACCCCGCTGTTTGTTCTATGTGATAGCAGGGAGTGACATCACACAGGTCCAGGCAGCCAGAGTGAGAGCCTGTGTGCTATCTGAACCTTAAGACAAAAGATTAATTACTCTACTGTTTACTTTAGATAAATCTCCTGCTAGCAGTTTCAGATAAGCTTCTAAACTAATCTAAACTAATTAGCAGACTGAAAACACAGAGTTGAATACATGGAGTGAATGCACAGAGCTTCTATGCTAATTACAGATAGTCTGACCAGGAAGTGACAGGATACATCTATGAAACTCTGAGGGGAGACAACCCCTTTAATTAGAAATTGCTTGTATGTACATTGTAGTGCCAGTAATTTTGCTTACCTGCAGATGAATATAGGATTTCTTACTGCTGCCACTGAGTCAGGTAACCTGCACTCTGAGTTGCTAAAATGCAAAGTTTACTATTCTACGGCAGTTGCTAAAAGCAAATTTCTAATGTACAGAACTAAAGAAGAAAAACAAAACGAACCAAATCTGTGTAAGTGTCCTTTTATTTTGTAATATATATATATATATGTCTCACTGAACTACTGTAGGGCCAATTATTCAAGGGAATCTGACCTGAACTGTTTTCTGGCCCTCTGGTGCAGGTTCACTGCAGAGGGGATGTTGTTCGCACCTTCTGAAATCCGTAGCGGCTGTGTAAATCCATGTGAACTTTTGCTTCCCGTAGTGGTGGTTGAAGGCAACCAGAATTTATTTACTGTGTCCTGGTTAACAGGTGCTTCATTGTCCCAAGGCTAGAATAACACTTTTTGGGGGGTTTAACTCATTTTGATAAACTGTGCTTTATGCATCAAAATATACATCAGAAAACGCATCAGTATTGTCCCATTGTCTACGGAAATAGGCACTAGTAGTGCACAGTGCTTTTTTTTTTTTGTGCCATTTGATGCATTACTCAAGTGCATGTCAATTGTTTGTGTGTAGGTGTGTATTTTACACTGGAGATTACAAAAAAAAATGTCACTAAATTACACGGCTGTATAAAAACTAGGAGCGACATATATGAATTCGAATGCGTACTTTTTTTTTTTTACTTTCGCGAACCAGAGTTCTAAATAATTAGCAAGAGTAAGAATACACAGATTTTGCGAAATACATAGAGTGTAATGCACCAAACTTGTATGGGAATAGAGTATAATGCGCCAAACTTGGCGCACAAAGCTCTATGTAATGCACCAAAAATCTGCCCATTATACAATCTTCTATTATTTAGAACTGTGGTGTTGGCGCCAAGTAATAAAAAAAGTACGCATTCGAATTCATTCATGTGCACGCTAGAGCACGCTGATTGTAACACTGGCAATTGGTACCTGTCCAATGCTTTTTAATTTCTTTCACAAATCACATTTTCGGGCAATTCAGAGCTTGGGTTATTGTAACATGGTCAAGAAATTCTATGCCAGTTCTTAAACCGGCATGTTGAAGAAAGGATTTGAGTGACTTTGAAAACCTTTGGCAGGGTCTGTTGTAAAAGTGTAAAAAGTATTCACGAAACTGTGACTTAGGGTTTTACAGAGAATGCGAATGAAATACTCCTAGTGAGGCAGGTCCTGTAGGGCGGATAATTGGACCTTTGATGCGGCTGTGTCAAAAGATGCAGACTGGTTCGGTAGTGTGGAAAGGCAACCAGTGACTCAATTAGCCCGTGTCAACCTGGTAGGCAGAGTAGCATTCTGAAGGCACAGTAAGGCGAACTTTTGGGGGGGTTTACGCAGCAGAGACCACACGGGTGCTACTGCCTTTCAGCTAAGATACACAGGAAAACTGGCTCCATTTGCCCAAGTCTCGAAATTGGACAGTAGGAAGATTGAAAACGTTGCCTGTTGATGAGTCTCGATTATTGCTGCGACATTCGGATGGTAGGGTTAGTACATTGGCGTCAACAACATGAATGCATGGATCCGCATCTGGCCTTGATCAAGCGTCTTTTTTATTTGCCGGTGGTGTGCGTTGTATGGTGTGTGGGAATATTTTTGGCACTCTTTGGGCACCTTGGTACATTGAGCATCGTTGCACAACACTTGTGGAATCATATGCAGCGAAGAATTGGGCCAGTCTATGAAGGACAAAAACAAAATGGGGTCCAACCTTTTAACTGTGTGTTCGCAGTAGTACCATTAATTAACATGTGGACCGTGAGTGTAGATGTGCAATGGAATTGTGGTTTTTAATTTTTTTAAATAAAAGTTTTTCAGAGAGTTTAGTGAGGCTTAAGTTATATTGTAGGGGCCTAGGATTTGTGAACATGGTTCCTTAAAGGGGTTGTCTCACTACATCGATTCATCTTACCTCAGTCCTGTTTAATTTTTTAATTCGGGGGCATGGTTACTGCCTTTTACTGGCCTGCAGTGATGAGCTGCTGAGGAAACCAGGTCTGTAGCTATAGCGACCACTGCTGGCAGCCTATCAGAAGAGATCAAACAGGTCTGTAGCTATAGCGACCTGAGGAGCTGAGGTAGCCCATACAAGAGGGGATATCTAGGAATAGGTAGGACACTGTTAATGGACATATATTGCAAAGGGACTTGTTTTTGCAAGATCTTTAATATAAAAGGCAATCCTTGGAGTGAGACAACCCTTTAACTTAATTTTATACCTGATAAGATATTCTGAACATTGTCACAAAAAATGAAGTTTGTTATTGACTCTCCTTTGCTGATATCTATATATATATATATATATATATATATATATATATATATATATATATATATTTTGGACATTAAGTCACTCTTCCACCACAAATGTGGGCAGAAAATGGGGGTGCGTCTTATACCCTGAATGAGGGCAGGAGTCGGGCGGTGCTCTGGGCTGAGAGGAGGGGGTGTCCTGGAGCCTCAGAAGCAATAGTGGAGTTGCTGGTACTGGAAGCCAACAGCGGGGTTTGACCCCATCATGCATTTGGGCGGGTCTAAATGTCCAAATAGAGTGAAGGATGCATAGAGCGAACTTGCACACTGAGCCTGCGCCATACGCAGGCTCTCATGTTGCGCAGTATGAGCTTGTTCGACTCTCACGCTCTCCACCCAGATGGCCGTTTCTTGGTTCTGGCTGAGGAAATCGGATACATAATCTCCGGCTGCCATCCCCAGCCAGGGGCACTGGAATCACACAATTCCAAAGCCGCAATAATTCCGAGACAGAGTCAGCTCTACGTCTCTGCCCCTGTAACGTAAGGTTGAAGGTTTTTGATACTTGCACGGCGCCATTTTAGATGTATGAAGCTATAACTGTTGTGTTACTGTGACTGTTTGGCACTGTCAACCTCATCCAGCAGTGAACCGCCAGCTCCATAGGTATTCTACAGGATCATGTAGAAACACCTGTAAGGAGGGCCTCTAGCATTTCAGCCGCCGTACTGGAGCCATGTGCACCTACACGTTGTGCGAAATCTGTGTCTGTTGCCATGGTGACAAAACCATAAACTACATTACAATGTGAAAAGTATGTGAACCCTCATGGCAAATGGGCTTATTCATCTCTTCCCCCTATCCTCCAATATTAACCCTTTACGTTCCACAGCATTCTTTATGCTTCCATTATTTTTTTTTGCGGCATGAGTTGTATTTTTAATAGTACCAATACATGTGCTGAGCCCGTTCTTTACATGACAGGCAGTAGCTGTTCATAACAGCAGGAATGGATGTGGTTAACACAACGATCATGGCAAAATGAATAAAGAACACACCAATGCTCACTCCAATAACCCCCCCCCCCCCCCCACAGCCTCATGCAGGCTTCCATAGCTGTCACACCTACATGTAATAGGTAGTAAATGAAAATCCTATAGTACTGCTGTATATAGGACAAGCAGTCAATCCCCCACTATCCTTTTTTTAAGCTTTTTTTATTTTTTACTTCAAGTTTAAATCACCCCTTTTGCCATTCTACAAATGAAGTTACATAATTGGTATTGCTGCATTAAAGTCCAATCTATTAAAATATAACATTTATCCCATATGCTGAACACTGTAGAAGGAAAAAAAAATTCTAATGCCGTTGTGATTTTTTTTTGTGGTAATTTCATATAATAAAAGATCAAAAAGTTGCATATATCGCAAAATGGTATCAATAAAAACTACACTTCAGTCTGCACTTAAGTTTTTATTTTTCCTATTTTCCTCTTCCTAGGTTATTAGGCTAGGTCTACACTGCATCACACAAAAAAACAGCTGAAAGCCTAGCATTTTGTGCAAAAACTGGTCGGTTCTCATCTTTCGGCCCATAGAATTGATTGCGCGACTCCCCAAACACCCGACGTAATTGTGGGGCGTACTGTACGCCCCGCAATTAAGCCGTGTGAACATACCCTAAGGCTTTGTCTCCACTGCACACAAACTTTTTTCAGCGTTTTTCGTTTTATAAAAATGCTGACAAAACGACAGAAAAGATGTCCCAGTAAAAATGTTCTGTTGTCTCCACAGAATGTTTTTCCTCCTCATTTTTGAAATAGTTACAAAAAAAAATAAAAAATTTAAAAAAGGACTGCGCATGGCAGAAAATTTACTAATTGGAGTCTATGTAAAGCTCCGGATGGTTTTTGCCACTTTTATTTTAAAGAGGAAAAATGGCTATAAAATATAACTTTTAATAATATACATTAAAATACTAGCATCTTTTGATAATGCTCAAGCATCCCTTAGCGCAAATGTAAGATACAGAGACCAAACAAAAAGAAAAAGATAAGTGTAGGTGGTCCACAATACTAGCCCTATGAAGCCCTTAGATTGCTACACATACCCTAGACAAGCCAAAAAAGCAGGACAATCGCCCTGATAAGAGCGTGCCTGTCAGCAACCTAACCCTATAAACACTGGCCCTTCTAAGCCCTGTGACCCTATCCCGACATGTTTCGATCATCCAAAGATCGCTTCAGGGGAAGGTTAGGAAAGAAATCAGATCACAACTTAACAAACCTACATGAAGTGTTATTAGGTAAATGACATTACCTGATGTTTCGCCGAGAGAACATAAGAATAACTGCTACATGAAGTTACTTACAGTTATCACTAAATGACCAAACTCAGCGATGCTTGGATCTATCAGAAATGAGTTAATACAGCCACATTAGGAAAAAGATCTATATCCAAATCAAGACCAAACTAACAAGACTGCAAACTGTGTCAAGAAGTTAGATGTTCTAATAGACTCACCATGAATCCATATGGGACCAGTCTCCTACCCTGTCAGGGTTAACCAGCGTTGGCTGGATAAATGCAAGAGACGCAGCGCTACAGACGGGCACGGCTATTTAAGCGCGCTCAGCGCTGCCGTGACGTCATCATGATGCGTGCGTAGTAACCAGACAGTGTGTACGGAGTGTCCATGGTTACGGCGCATGCGCCGACAGCTCGTTCAGCCGAGCTAGAGAACAGAGACTCCTGAACACTTGCAACTGAGGGAGATTAGTCCCTGAGTTGGTAAGTAAACAGCAGTTGAAGGCCAGATGTGGCACAAAGAAAAAAACAAAGGGAAAGTGACAATTTCAAAATTATTAACCAGCACTGATAGGGTCTACTAATGCATCAATCAACATATTTTTTCCTATTATATGAAGCTACTGAAATCAAGATGGTCATTGAGTCCATTAGGCACAACAGTTTGTAGATTAAAAATCCAAAAACACTCCTTCTGTAGGAGCTGTCTATCCAGATTGCCCCGTCTTGAGGATGGGATCACAGTCGATCCCTTTCCACCTCAGGCAACTAGCATTGCCATCATGTTGTAGATGCACATGTCTTTGAGATCGGAGTATCACGACAGTGGCCTATATCGCCCACATGTTCTCCAATTCTGCGATGCAACTGTCTGGTTGTCTTGCCCACATACATTGTCCTACAAGTACAGGTCACCAGATACACCACATACATGGACTTACAATTGATAAAATGTCTGATCTCAATTGTCAGAAAAATTTGAGGACTTCTCCATAAAGGTGCAAAAGGAGCAGTCCCCACATTTGTAAGAACCCTGTGTTTTTTTTTGTGTTTTTTTTTTAGCCACATTTCCTTCTTTGGTCTAACAATGACTGTTGACCAAAAAGTCACGAAGGTTTTTACCTCGTTGGAAGGAAATGGAGGGAACATCACCGATTTTATCCCTTAAATCAGGATCCATTTTTAATATGTGCCAATGTCGTTTTAGAGATTTTTTTAATCTCCGGAACGCCATCGTCAAAGGTCCCTACCAGGCGTATTACAGAATCCTCTTGACCCTTGGGTGAATTGTGGATGTAAGAAGTTTGCTCCAGTCTTTTGATAAGGCATGCTGGTATGCTTGTTTCAAGATGTAATTAGGATACCCTTTGGCTAGAAATCTCTCAGCCTACTCGCCTCCTTTTTATATTATTCAATAGAAGAACAATTACGTCTGGCCCGGAGGTATTGCCCACGGGGTATACCCCTCTTCAGGGGGATAGGGTGGAAGCTATCCCACCTTAGCAATGAATTAGTGGCCGTAGGCTTCCGGAAGATAGTTGTGGATAGATCACCAAGATGATTTTTGATGATCTCCACATCTAGAAATGGTAAGGAATTAGGTTCAAATTCAGATGTGAATTTAAGATTTAAAGAGTTCACATTTAGATGTTGTAACATTATGAAGCATTCATCACGGGTTCTGTTCCAAAATATCAAGACGTCATCAATGTATCTAGTCCACAGGACTATTTTTTCGGCAAAAGGGGGAGGGTTGTCGCCAAAGACAACTGTTGCCTCCCACCATCCAAGATACAAATTTGCATAAGCCGGGGCGCTTGGACTGCCCATGGCGGTCCCTCGCGTTTGATGATAGACCACTTCATGAAACAGAAAATAATTACTTGTTGAAGTGACTTCCATGAATTACACTACAAAGTGGTTATGTCCCTTGAGGTGTTGTCCCCTAGATGACAAGAAAATTTTTACTGCTTCCAATCCTAGATGATGAGGTATCGATGTGTACAATGATTCAACATCGATACTGACTAAAGCAGCATTGGGATCAATGTATAAACCATCAATGCGTCGCAGTAGATCTGTGGTATCCTTGGTATATGAGGGTAAGGACTCCACAAGATGTAATCTAAGTAGTTCCCGCAGTTTTGACAAAGTGCATCATTCCCTGATCCTATCGGGCGACCTTTTAGGGGGACAGTCCCTTTATGGATTTTCGGAAGAGTATAGAAGGTCGCTACCCGGGAAAAACGTGGATACAGAAAATCCATCTCTGATTCATCGATTAATTCTTGTTCTTTAGCCCCGGAGAGCAACTTCCCAAGCTCAGACCGAAAAGTATCTGTGGGATCCGCAGATAGGACTTGTTATACTGTCCTATCAGAGAGCAATGTAAGGCACATATCACGATATTGTTGATTCTTCAAAATCACAATGTTGCCACCTTTATCCGATGGTTTAAAACATAAGTTGTTATTTTTTGACAAATAATCTAGTGCCTTCCATTCTGATTTTGAAACATTGCCCCACGAGAACCTTAAAATCCAGTCAATTTTTGAACAATTTTAAAGGGAAATACTTTTCCCCCCAAAAGATACCCCCAGTAGGCTGACGAAATTTTTTCCCTACCCAAAGGGGTTCCCCAATTAATCTTGAAACAAGATACCACCATCCCTTTATCAAAAGACCGGGAGAAAACTTTTTTACATCCAAAATTCACCCCAAAGGTCAGAGGATTCTGAAAATACGCCGGGTAGGGCCCTTTGACGATGGGGTTCGGAGATTTAAAAAAAATCTCTAAAAGACTTTGGCACTATTAAAAAGGGGATCCCGATTTAAGGACGGGGGTAAAAAAACCCTTTTGGACTTTTTGGTAAAAAGTCATTATGTTAGACCAAAAAAAGGGAAAAGTGGGTAAAAAAAACAAAACCACAGGGTTCTTTCAATGTGGGGGCTGCTCCTTTTTCACCTTTATGGGAAGTCCTCAAAATTTTTCTGACAATTGAGATCAACATTTTATCAATTGTAAAATCCATGTATGTTTGGGTATCTGGTGCCTTACTTGTAGGAAAATGTATGTGGGCAAACAACCGACAGTTCCGCAGGATTAAGGAAAAAATTGGGGGCTTTCCCATGTCATGATCTCCTAAAAAGCAGTGCTCTACAACAGATGGCAAAAGCTAGTTGCCAGGTGGGAAAGGGGCACTGTGAAACCCCATCCCAAGAGGGGCAAAATTTATAAAAGCCCTTCAGAAAGGGAGTTTTTTGGTTTTTAATCACAAACTTTTGCCTAAAACCCCCAAACCATTTTATTTCAGTAGCAATCTTTAGGGTTACTAAGCATAACCAAAAACATGTTTTTTTCCCAATTACAGTGCTTTAATTTTAAAAAATTTCACTTTCCCCTTTTTTTTTTTCTTAAACTCATCTGGCCCTTTCAAAACTGCGTTTTTACCACTAACTAATTTTCCTAGTTTTGCAAATTTTAGGAAACCCCGTAGCCCGGCTGAACGAGCTGGGGCGGCGCTGCGCCCCTAACCAGGACACTCCGACAACGTCTTTCATGACGCATATGTCCGGGCGCCAGGCGCTTAAAACCCTGCCCGGTAGCGCGCGTTTTCGCATTTACCAGCCAAAGTGGTTAACCCTGAAAATAGGGACTTTTTGGGGTCCCAAAATGGGTTCCAAAATGAGGGCTAAAAAGAACAAAAACCAAACTTAGACACAGTTTTTCAAACCCCTTTTAGTTTGGTCTTATTTTTTTAAGACTTTTTCCTAAGGGCGATTTTAAACCCTTTTTTGATGACCAAAGATCGGGTTTGGTCATTTAGGATCTTAAATAAAACCAAAAAATTTTTTTGGGTTTTCTCGGCGAAAAAAGGTAAGTCATTTTTCCCTAAAAACAATTTATGCAGGTTTGTTAAGTTGTGATTGATTTCTTTCCCAACCTTCCCCGAAGCGATCTTGGATGATCGAAAAAAGTGGGATAGGGGCACAGGGTTAGAAGGGCCCGTTTTCATAGGGTTAGGTCGCTGGCAGGCAAACCTCTTATAGGGGATTGTCCTGCTTTTTTTTGCTTGGCAGGGTTTTTGTAGCAAAAGGGCCCAAAAAGGGGCCCGTTGGGACCGCCTACCCTTATTTTTTTGTTGGTTTTGACTACTTGCGCTAAAGGGATGTTGAGCTTTACAAGAAAAATGCTAGAAAAAAAAAATTACAAAAACATTTTTTCCCAAAAAATTTTATTTTATGGGGTTTAAAAATATTCATTTTCAGACAAATAAAAGCTGACATTTTGCAAAAAAGGGCCCAAAAAAAGGGCCAAATTATCCACCCCCCCCCCCCCCCAGCAAAATTTTGACAGGCAGGGACAAAACCCCCCCCCCCCTCATTTTTTTTTAACTTTTTTGCTTTGCTTTTTCATGGTTTTTTTTCTCCAATACTTAAGGGTATGTTCACACGGCATATGTTTGTGCCAAAGAATGCCCCATAAATACGGTAAAAATCATAGCACTCAAATCCATGAAAATGCTCCCATTCCCCGGCACTACTGTGTGCCTAAAAAAAAAAATCACATGCCTTCTTTCGAGTGCTTACACACTGAGAAATACTAAACTATTAGGAGGCAGTGCCATTGCGCTGTTGAAAGTACATGCTGGCCAACGCGTACCTGTGCGCACCGCAATACGCTGTGTGAACATACCCAGTCTCTTGTTTGTATACTTTGAGCACCATAGTGCTCTGCATTGATAAGATTTCCTAATCTTATGTCATTGCTATTAGAAGAGCTGTGAAAGTTGAGCTGCTCTAGAATCATGCACAGACAGAACAGGAAGAGAGGATCTATGATCTAAAACGGCTTTGGGCTCCGTGAAACAGTGCAAGACAACCCCCTTTAAAGGGGGTTTCTACCCTGCATCTCACACCCCCTTTTACAGTCACCATACTTTTTTCAGGCCCCCGCAGCTATACATGATTGTAGGAAAAAACCCCCTTTAAAAGCGCTTAAACATATAGGGTCCGGTAATTGAAGACATTCTAAATACATTGATCTTTTACTTTATTTTACTCAGGCAATGAGATTTTATCAGCTCTGAGTGCACACAGGTTTCTATGGTTATCTAACCACAGCTATCTGATTAAAGCAGGGAGTGAGCAGGAGAGCTCACTCAGAGCAGACTAACCAGATTAGCTTTTGTTTACAGCTAAACGATTGTTTTCACTCCTTAGAGCAGGTGTAGCTTTGTTTACTAAAGATTGCAAAGAGCAGTGCAGCAGATGTTATGTCTCAGCTAGTTACAAAGAAGCTAAATATGCAACACCCTAAGAACCCCCCACATCAAAGGGCAGAGTGAAAAAAGTGGCGGAAAAACACAGTGGAATAGATATTCCTGTTACACTTTATAAATATTTTGCACGCAGTATTACACCAGACTACAGAGCTCTAAAGGGTGTTTCTCCTTTATTAAAGCTTCAAAGTCTTTTTTCTAGGATAGGACTTTGCAGAAGGTGACTCATCGTGGACAGGCTGAATGAGTGAAATTAGAGCTTAGAAAAGAGAAATTAAAGAGCAGGGTGAGAGGGTTGTAACCGGAGAAACCTGGATACTCTAAGAGGAGATAAAATCTCTATCTCCTGACCAAAGGGGGGGAAAAAAAAAAAATCAAAAGCAATATACTTTGAAAGTCTTTAATTACCAGTCCCTACTTGTTAAAAGCTTATCAATGAAGTGAGAAACACCTTTAAAGTTTTCACAATTTGATTTTTCAATGGTGTCTGCTTACATTTTAGCACACAAAAAAGCTGTACAAGTTACTTATTGAAAACTGTGATTTATTTTACGATATAAAATAGAAAGCTTTAACAGAATTAGAAGATTTAATAAAAAAACCAGTAAATTGTTTTTTTTCAATAGTGTTACAACAAAATATTCTTGTTGAAAAGGAAAAAAAAAAAAATTACAAAAGGTTTAGTTCAGGAATGGACTTGCCCCATTACAGAATCTTAGGTGCAATATTATAGTGATTAGTAAAATCTTGGAATGGCAAACTTGCTTAGTGATAAAGCATTATAAGACTCAAAAAATCTGACTTAGAGTCTTCATATGATGGACAAGTGTCCGCCCCTTGGGGCCAAATCCAAATCCCTTAGGACCAAAATTTTTGGCATAGCAAGCTATAGAAAGGGAAAAAAAAAAAAAACTTTTAGTTCCCTCCCCCCCTCTGGGGCATAAGTAACAAAACACAAACATTTTAGGGCCTAAATGGGTTTACCCCATCACAAATAATGGCATAAATCAATAGGGGTACAGTTGAGCTTATTTCGGTTACGCTGGCTTCCACGAAATTAATGGGAAGTTCTGCCCAAACCTCTTTTTCTTCTAAAATAGGTGCGGGTCCCAGAGATCAACAGGGGAGGCATATCCAATCAATGTGCATTACAGGGAAACCCCTTTAAATTGAAGGAACGCAATAAATGCAAGGCATCTCAGAGGAATTATATGGTGTATCTTATAAAAGGCATTGTCCAACATAGACAAATAAGTGAAGAAACATATATTATATATATATATATTATAAATATAAATATATAATATATATAAAATATAAATTTTATATATATAATATATAAGAGGAAAAGGGGATTATTTACTGTAAAGCAGCGAACTGGAACTCTCTGCCATGGAACTTATTCACAGATTCAAAAAGGGTTTGGAATACATTTCTAGAATTTAATATAAAAATTTAGTGACTAGGTTTTCCTAGAAGGGTCGCTAAACCAAAAAATTTATTCTAAAATTGCCAGATTGGATTTGGGAAGGGAATTTTTTTTCCTAAAAAAAGACAATTGGCTTCCCCCCCATGGGATTTTTTTTTGTCTTCCCCTGGATCAACATATGCACAATGGGCTGAACTAAAAGGAGCTGTCTTTTTTGGGCCTTACAAACCATGTAGCTATGCAAGTTTGAACTCCTAGATTTATAAGCCTTTGAAGATGCCAACAAAATAATTTCCCTTTTGGGGCCCTTGGGGCATTGCCCAAAACTTACTAGTTTCACTTTAATTAAAATTTCCTTTACCATCTTGAACAGACCCTTTAAACTACTCAACAATTGTGAGCAAACAACCATGCTGGCATTTCTATTTTCTCACCTTTGCAATAGATTTCCCCATCTTTTTCAGTCAAAGTTGTAGATTCTAGACTCTTGCCACATTTTGCACATCTGAAACAATTCTTATGCCATGCCTTTAAGGGAGAAAATTATAAATTATTGAGTGAATAACACACATTACGCTTTATATGGTAGGCACATGGGGGAAAAAAATAAAAGAAAAAAAATAGCCTCGCATTCAAACAAAAAAGTCCAAAACCTTTATTCAATTACCTGTACAGTCATAGCCAAAAGTTTTGAGAATGATACAAATGTTAATTTTTACAAAGTTATGCATCAGGGTTTTAAAAATGGGAATTTGCATATACTCCCGAATGTTTAAAGAGTGATACTTAACACAATTTTTGCAAAACAAATTTTTCCTTAAAAAAGAATTTTTCCCCCCAAAACACATTTCAACTTCATTACAGGCCTGCCCTTTAAAAAGGCCATAAATCGTTTAGCGATTGGGTCCATTAACAAAGGTGTGGGTGTTGATGAGGACAGGGTGGAGATCAATCGTCAT
Organism: Phyllomedusa bahiana; assembly: GCA_025379985.1. NCBI lineage: Eukaryota > Metazoa > Chordata > Amphibia > Anura > Hylidae > Phyllomedusa > Phyllomedusa bahiana. Next base: position 65,507 of record JAODAL010011560.1, read on the forward strand.
GATTAAGTAAGAAACCACCACTGGGCATTTAAAAGAGGCTGGGCTTGGATTTGTTTCTCTTCTGTTAACCATGGTTATCCTAAAGAAACACGTGAAATCATATTGCACTGCCCCAAAAATGCCTAACAGGGAAAGTATCGCAGCTAGAAAAATTTTCACCTCAGTCAACAATCTATCGCATCAAAAGGAATTTTAAGGAAGGTCCATGTTTCCAAAAAGGCTCCAGGGCGCCCCAAGAAAACCCGCAAGCGCCAGGGCCGTCCTTAAAAATGTTTCAGCTTCGAATCGGGTACCCCAGTGCAGAGCTTTCTTAGGAATGGCGACAGGTGTAGGCACTGCACACACGTGAGGCGGGGGACCCTGGGGGCAAGGCCCCCGGTGCAAGGAGGGCACAAAAAACCCTTTTCCCAGAAAAAACAGGGGGCAGACTGATATTCTGCCAAAAAGGGACAGGGAGTGGACGTAGGACTGGGGTAAATATTTCTCTATATCCCCTTTGAATGTTTGGAACTCTGGGGAAAAAACTTGTTCGGAGAAAACAAGGTGAGCGATACCCCCGTTTGTTATGCCAACTGTAAGGGTTTCCACGGCCCTTTTCACGGGGATTTGTGCCCGTATTGAGCGCCCCAAAACCGCCTTGAATAGGGGGGGACGGGGGCGGGGCCGGAGCGCGGCGGGGGGCCCGCTCCCCCCGGCCCCAAAGACAATTCATTGTTTTCGTCCGCGCCGAAATAATGTGCATGTCACTTTTCCCCGCCCGCGGGGGATTTGCCAGCGGGAGGGGGCGACGGAATCCCTGTTCTCTATGAGAGCATGGGGTTACCGAATGCTCCGACATTGGCGCCGATTGAAGGCAAAAACCGGCGCGAATCGGGGCCAATCCTCGCAAATAAGCCTGGAACGGGCCCCCAAAGCATCAGGAACATTCATGTTGGGGTGCTTCTCACCCAAGGGAATCGGCCTCTAACAACTTGCCTAAAAAACATCATGAATAAAGAATGGGACCAGAATTCCTCCAAGAGCAAATTCTCCCCAACCCTCCCCCGAGCAGTTTGGTGATAACATGCCCTTTTTTTCATGATGGAGCACCTTTCCATAAAACAAAGGTGATAACAAATGGTCAGGGAACAAAAAGATTTTGGGGCCATGGCCCGGAAACTCCCTAATCTTTAAACCCATTGAAACTTGGGCCAATCTCAAGAGACGGGGGGGACAAACAAAAAAACCCAAAAAATTGTGACAAAATGCAAGCATTGATTTGAAGAATGGACTGCATCATAGGGTTTGGTCCAGAATTTATTGAAAAGGGATGCAAGGAAATTGAGAGGTCCCAAGAAAGGGGCAACACGCAAATATTGACTTGCTGCATTAATTCATTTTAACTGTCAAGAAAAGCTTTTGTTAATCATAATAGATTTCACTTTGTATTTCTGTATGTGAAAAACATTGACAAAAACACATAAAAACCCAAGGGGAACAGATCATGTGAAAATAAAATTTGTGTCATTCCCCAAAACTTTGGGCCCTGACGTACCAAAAGAGAAACACACACCTCGTTTAATGCATATCAAGCAACAACTCTTCTTATAGTCATTGACTATGAGGAAGGGCACAGTTGTTGCCTAAAATGCATCAGATGGTTAACCCATGTAATTAACTAAAAGCTTTAGATCCTTGTTAGGAATGCTGGATTATTTTCTTTTTTATATAATGATTGTTTGTGGCCGAAGTCCATACATTCTAATTGGTGGTGAACGTTTGAGCCGATTTACTTTTTGTATTCAAGATATACGATAGGTAGGAATAAATGTTTAGTTGTAAAAATTCTTAAAAAAAAAAAAACAAAAAACAAAGAATTGCTCATTACAATTAATTTGGACTAGAAAAGAGTTTCACTCCCATTATTCCCCAAGATTAAACACACATTTTAAATGATCACAGGTACTGCATTTTAAAAAAAGGGTTTTACAAGGAAACCAAAGGGTATTCGCAAAATGGCTTTACCATCATTGTCTGATAGGTGTGGGTCCCAGAGGGGGAAACTGCACCTAGCTCAGGAACGGGCCCCCAAAAGTCACAGAGGAGAAGGAAGCCACCCCACCAGGCAAGCTCGATTTTGTTCTATGGGGGTTCCAAGTGCAGCCAACAGTTGTTTGTTCTGCTGGGGAAGGGCCCTAATTTTTTTAGCGGGTAAAACCCCTTTAAATAGAGATATTTAACATGCTGTTTGTTCAAAGACTTATAGACTCTGGTCTATTACCTTTCCAGCTCCCATTACTTTCTCCGCAGCGTACACAGACTCATTGCATCTGGGACATTTATCAGTTCCTCCAAACTTCTGAGCAAACTTTGATGGATTAGCAGAGGCACTGGACTGCGACTGATGTGATCTTAAAAACAGTAAAAAAATTTTTTTATTCTTCTACTTAAAGAGGTTACACACACACAAAGTCAGTCATAACATTAAAACCAGGTAAAATTAATAACATTAATTATGTCAGGGTTAATTAGGGTATGTTCACACAGCTTATTGCGGCACGTATAGTACGAGCTGCAATACACAGGGTGTTTTGGAGCGACGCATAATGCATAGCCCTCTATGAGAGCTATGAATTACCGTAATTGCAGCGCAGTACGCAGCAAAATACATGGCGAAATGCGCGCCAAAATAAGCAGTGTGAATATACCCTTAGGCAGCAACTGAACAGTTATTGTTAATGTGTTTTAAACCAGACCTGATCCACTCTGACAAAGACCAGATGATAATCAGTTGATGATTGGATTAGAACATCTTCCACTCAGCATATTTTGTAGGGAAGTCCTACTATTTAGTTGTTACTGATGTGTGTGAGCAGGCTAGCCTCTATGGTGTTCTCAATAAACCGTGCTTTTACACTGGAAGAACGCCGCAGGCTCAGAAAAATAAATCTGGCCTGCACCCAAGTTTTTTGGGCTAAGATTGAGCTAGAAATTTGGTGCATGCATCTTTGTACATCTCCCACATTATTTATTGCCCATAGCAACCAATAAAAGGCTAGCTTTAATTTTTCCAAAGCAGTTTAAAAAAAAATTAAAGCTGATAAAGACCGTCTTCCCGTTAGACAGTTTTGATAAATGAAGTCTAATATCCTTTTCAGGTACAAGACACATAGGCCAGCTACTAAATTTCATGTAACTACAGGAAGCAATGATTCTGTATTTTCTTGTTTGTTCTTGCATGTTGTATACATTTTGAACAATTCCGTCTCCAACATCTGTGCATTATACAGACAGAATAGGTCACGTTGTGTATTTACCAATTTTTTTATGCATTTAACAGTGGACAATGATCCAACTCACATGGTCAACCACAGAGTAATGGAACATTAACTTACTCTTCAGGTCTAATGCCCAATCGTTCCCCCTTGTCCATATTTAGGGTGCCTGCTCCTTGCCCATAGCCATAGCCCTTGGGACCATACTTTTTCCCATAACAGGAACGGCAGTAGATCTCATCCTCATGATTAGCCACTGTTGTGCTATCAAGGTTTTTCCTGCAAACCACTAAAACAAAAAAATGAACGTTACTTATGAGCAGAAATATTCTGTTTTGAAAAGGCAAGCAAAGCAATATCTTTGATAGGTTGTATTATACACAGTCGAGTCACATTATTATGAACGCTCTCTACATTCAACATCGGCAGCATGTACAGGAGCTCATAAAGGAACTCACTTGTTGTGAGCTGGCTTGGTAGGTATATAGGGTGTGCTATAGGCTGTCTGCCCCGCCCCACCCCTCCATTGACCGCAACAAGTGACATGTAAGCAATTTATAAGAGTTTCAAAAAGCCCTTAATACTGCCTTTTTGGGACAAGAGTGGTAGTATTTCTGAAACTGTAGTTCGTGAACTGATTGGGTGCTGATGTGGTCCAAGTGTGTTCTGAGTGGACAAATGGCATAATTGTGAATAAACTACATGGAACCAGGTGCCATTGATGAGAGAGGCGAGTGTCAACTAATAGAGGGCACAAGGGTGGACCAAAGGGTGAAGCAGCTCACTCAACCAGACATGTCTAAAACAGTTGAAGGAATCCTACTATATATTGGGCTCTGAAGCAGATGGATACACCCCTGCTAATGAAGTTGTATATCTAGAAAAATTTTCATGCATCAGAATCGCACCTTCACTGATTTGCAAAGGGTTCTCTTCTCCGAAGAGTCAAATTTTCTACTTCATCTAATGGACGGACATTAGCGTATCATATGATAAACTGAGAAGCACCCTGCAACCATTGCTGAAGGAACACAAGCTGGTGGTGGCAGCATTATGGCCTGGGGAATGTTTTTGTGACATCCTCTGGGCACACTCATTCATATGCCACTCTTAACCAATTTGGGAAGGCATCCATTCTTGCAGACAGGGCTGTGGAGTCTGTGCCTATTTTGCCGGAGTCGTCATCGTCATAAAAGGGACCGACTCCGACTCACAAAATATATAATAAGTTGGTCCAGTTAGTTCGATGCAGTGCAAAGAGCAAGAGGAATTGGGTCCGGCCAGTGCTACTGCTCCCATATCTTCAGCCTCATCACAGGAGAAGTGTAATTGAGGACATGGAGCAGGCAAAGCGCTGCCCAAGGGGGAAAGATTCTGCTCCCATGGCAAACAGATTGCAGCAAAATTTTTCACCTGCTTTCAAAGAAGTAGAAGAGTTCAACCATTCATCTAAACCGACTGTGGCTGAGGCAATTCCTTTATACCCTGACATTGTAAGACATGTTTACCCTGTGGTCACCGCTTTCCCCCAACCCAAGTTAGTGTAGAGAGGCCGTTCTGTAGCCTGGAAAAAATGAGATCAGATGTGAGGTCATGTGTGCAGGATCTGATGGAGGCAAAACTATTTCTCAGAACAAACTCAGACTCCACAAATATTCCTGCAGTGTTTTGCATATTTACTATTTTTTTGTGTTCTAAAGTCATATCCAATAAATATATTTTACACTGACAAGCAAAATGGTAACAATGTTTTGGACTTGTGACTTTCAGACTCCATATCTCACCATCCACTACAGCTTTGTACATGAGGCTACTGTAATTTAATATAAAGTCATCTTGCATATCTTATACATAAATTTGACTTCCAAGTATTTAGCATCTGCTTAGTTCTGCAGATTCTTTCCTGTAACTGCATTGTTACGGTTTTGCTCCTAAAAATCAAAATGTTAATTTGTATTATTTTGTTAGTATTTGGTAAATCCACCTTTGGCTTTCAACTCTGCCTGAATCCTTCTGGGCTCTGGATCAGATTCAAGCATGTCTTGACCAAAATCTGATCCCAGGTCTCTTCTACACATTCCCAATGTTAGTGCAGACTGGACTTGGATACAAATACAGCTTTTTCTTCAACTCTACCCACAAGTGTTCAAAAGATCAAAACATTGTTACCATTTTGCTGATCAGTGTCTGTTCTACCTAAATAGCTTGATTATTGTATCATAAGGTGATAAAAGGCCTGATGTTACCACTTTACTACAGTAAAGTTATCACTTAAACATGCGCCGTGTATGAGGGAGTCAGAGGTTTGGGAAATTGAGGAGTCGGAGTCGGGGCTTTGGCTTGCCGACTCCACAGCCCTTCTTGCAGATCACATACAGAGTTACGGTCTTCCCTAGGGCAAACAGGATCTTTCGGCAAGACAATGTGACAGGTCAAACAGCTAAAATTGTCCACCATTGGTTGGAAGAACATCTTTCAGACTTCCAAGTACTACCCTAGCCTCCGAATTTTCCAGGCTTGAAACAAATTGAGTATCTGTGTAACCATCTCGCTCAATGGATCCCTTCCACGACACACACACAATCTCAAGCTACTGTTTGGGTATGTTCAAATGGCATTTAGCATTGTGCATTTGTGCTTTGAAATTACTGGCTTACAAACCAATCATTTCAAAGAGCACACACTACGCAATGTAGCGAAGCAGAATTCTGCCTGGAATACATTTGTAATACATCTGAAAGAAACGACACGTCACTTCATTTTACGGGCCTAAATTACGTGCTGCAAAGTACGTTCATGAAATGGTCTCAAGGATAACATTTTTACTAGTGACATTTGTTTACTGTATTTGCAGGGCGTATTTTGGTGCAATTATGTGCAGAAATACACCCTGCAAATACCCTTAGGCCGTGTTCACACGGCTTATTTCAGCACGGATTGGAGCCGTACTGCGCGCCGGATTTGCGCTTCAGTACGGCTCCAATCCGTCGCAGTAATTACGGTAATCCATAGTTCTCATAGAGAACAGTGGACTCCGTCGCTCCTTCCCGCTCGGCGAATCCGCCGGGCGGGGAGAAAGTGACACACATTATCCAGGCGCATTACGCGCCGTGGATAATGGAAGTCTATGGGGTCGGCGGGCCGTGCCCCGCCCCTTATTCAAGCCGGAATTGAGAGCGCAATCCGGCTCGCAATCAAGGCTTGAATAAGCCGTGTGAACATGGCCTTAGAAGCACTGCGGCACGCAAGGGTCCAGATACCCATGACAACCTACCAGGATCTTAATGAGTCACTTCCAGGCCATCTAGCTGCTGATCATGCGGCACACGGCAATTTCTATGGATATTAGTTGCCGGTGGTAGGAAGGTGACAACTGTGTAATAGATTTTGGTTGTTTTTATACTGTGAATTCTTTTGTTTCTGCTTAAACTTATCTTTCTTAAAAGGAGTTCTCTCAATCGTAGCCACATAAGGTGCCAAGCTGAAGACCACCTCTGCGAGTGCCTGAACCTTCAGGAGCCCAGCACAACAAATGTCTGGGAGTGCTATTAAACTGCTATATTCCCATGAAAAGTGAAATGAACTTGTTTGATTAGGTTATGATGGTCTGTAAAATATGTTTCAGTTTGGTTTTAAATTCCACACTTGAAGTGGTCCAGTCTAAACAAATGTTTGCAAACTGTTATACAATAAAAAGTCATGACTCAAAAATAAAGGAATATTAGTAAATATTTCCTTGTAACATTTAGGGCCACATGTATGAAGACTGTCTACGTCTAAAATTAACTTTGTTGCCCATAGCAACCAATCAGAGCGCCCCTCATTTTTCCAGAGTACTATATGAAATGAAAGGGGCGCTCTGATTGGGGCCCCATAAACAGTGCATTATTTACCTATTCCTAGATATCCCCTCTTGTATGGGCTGCATCACTCCTCAGTGCTTATAGATACAGACCTGTATTGATCTCTCCCGATCAGGCCTGCCAGCACTGTTGCTATAAACTACAGACTGGCTTCTACTGCAGCCTAGGAAGCCAGTAAACACGCCCCTGAATTCAAAATGAAACCAATAAAACAGGCTGAGTTAAAATGCACAATGTAGTGAGACAACCCTTTTAAGCTTCATTTTCAACATGAAATACAGACATCCCTGTATTATATGGTTATTCCATAACATGTTCAGATTTAGCACGTTACTTTTCAGGTACCATCCCTCATGTTAGGAGTTTTCTGTAGCTCATCCTACATTTTTATGAATAGGGGAGGGGGGGGGGGGGATAAAAATCAGAAAACTATTATTGCTGTGGCCTCAAGCCTGTAGAATGGTGACATTTAACTAGTGGAAAATGTGTGCAGTTAGTGGATAGTCAGCAGATAGCACAGAATGTTCTGCTCTCAGCAACATTTTTCCAGTGGGAATCTACAAGTTTGGAGTCGTTAAACAAAACTCTAATTGTGTTAAGAGTGCCAAGTAGATGCCATGACCCTGCACGGTTCTCACATTCCACCCTTAAGCAGCCCTAATCCTCACAGCCTGATTTGTGTCAGCAGCCCAAGGAGAACAGCACCGACATTTAAGGCATGGTGAAGAAGAGGGGAAAAAGGCTTTGGAGGTTAGAATAAAAGGAGAGCAATTAGATGCGGGTCAGTGGAGCCTGTTGGACATTGCTTGTGTCCATCATAGATACTATATATCCAGTAGAGTGCTGTAGCTTAAAGATGAAGGCACCAGGCAGATGTGAACAGAGTCTTGTGTAATGGTATAGCTTTCAGATATAGTATTGTTGCATCATACATAGACACCGATGCAGGTTTATTCTGATTTCATGTCAGATAGTGAGAAAAACCATGTATATGTATTATACACACACATATAGGACTTCTATACTTACTGCACAGGAAGCAGCACTTGTGATAGCTCCTGCCATCACACTGCACCTCTTCAGCATGGTATACAGTTCGGCCACAGGCCCCACATTTGTTTCCACCTCCCCAGTTAGGCATCTTGCAACTATAAAAAAAAAAACAAAAAAAAAACAGCTATGTTAAAACCAAGAAATTCCATGTATGTTAACATATGTCACACTCAACATGACTAGCGTGGACTAGTAGGTTTGTGATAAGGGTTTGTTTTTTTTAGCATCTTGCCACCATACACAGATGGCATCCCAGCATGAAGTAACTAGGTAAGAATTGTTATACCTAATCAAGCAACTTCGATTATTAACCTGGAAATTATCTAAGGGAGTGTGGCTGCCACCCAAAGCCGATTTCCCTACCATTTCATATAATCACATCACAGTCATATCATACAGACAATGCACCTACCTTTACCTACATGTTTAAAGCCAATCAATGTGGGGAGGATACCCTTTTAAGAAAAGCTAAACCCTTGTAGCAAATACCATACATTAGGAAACTCAACAAAGAAGAAATGTCTTTATAAAACACATTAAGAATTACTCCCTGCAGAAATGTTTTTCAGTAAAAGGTCTCAGGGGAATTGAGTACAGATCTTGTTCCTTTTTGTGCCATAAAACAGGAGCTGCTAATATGGAGAAGAGAATTAAGCCCAAATACAAGCAGATTGTTTTATTTTTTTAATTTAATTTATTTTTTTTATAACCTTTATAACAGGCATCCTCAAACTGCGACCCTCCAGCTACAACTCCCATCATGACCACTGTTATAGATTATATAAATACATGATGGGGGTTGTAGTTTCCCCAATAGCTGGAGGGCCGCAGTTTGAGGTTGCCTGCTTTACATCCTAGATTATGCAATAGTCAGATTTTCGAGTAGAACACATCATAAAATTAGCTGCATACAAACACAGCACGTGAGTTTAGTCAGCACGGAACTAACCAAATAAGTATTATCATGTCATGTTTAAATTGGTTTGACCTGGTCAAAAAGCAATGTTCACACGAACATAGCCCTGCCGGCGTAGACTGTATGCGCCAATATACGCAAGCAGCTTCAGAGGGATGCTCTCACCGACATTCATTCTCACCGTAGAGAACTGACATGTTAGTTCTTTCCCCGGGCATGTATTCTACACTGGGGGAAAACACAGATAATCTCAGCTTTCAATGAGAGCCCGTACTTTGGGCGTAATGAAGTGCAATTATGCGCCGACGTACAGACCAGCATCACACCGTGTGAACATACCCTTAAAAAGAACCAAACAGGGTATCGAGAGGTCGAAAGAGTAGCACATAAGGACCAACAAGGCAAGAATGGAAGTCTCTTCCAGTGAGTTCAAATGCTGCCTTTTTGCAAGGACCAACTTAGAACCAGTTTTTTAAAGGGAGATCTATACCTAATATTCAGTGAGTTTTCCAATACATACACACAAAAAAAAAAAAAAAAAAAGCAGCAAGCACACACACACCCAGTGAATGGAAGATGGAAAATAAAGAAAAGTGGGTCCATGATTAGGTCATCTGTTAGTGTCTCTGTAGCAATACTAGGAGCACAAACATGTGGTTCCGTCATTTGTTTAATAGAAACGGGATTGAAAGTAAAACAAATAAAAGTACTTTGTGAATCCAAAGAGACAAAACAAGAACAGCCATCTTGTACAGCTCTAGTCTATTGCACAGCAATAAGGGCTTTTTCATGAAAAACACCCTGGCATGATGGCTGCCAACCAAAGGCAGGTAATTGTCAAAGTGTGTTTGTGGTGTTGGATTGTCTTTCTGCCATTGTGGGGTGTGACAGCTGAAAAGTTTTTCATGCTAAAATGACAGATTTGCCTTCCAGCAATAAGAGTGAAGACCAGAGCACAGATCACTGCAAAGAGCAGTTGGTTGTTTAGTTCCAGTTGTGATTTTAGTTTATGGCATAGTTGTCCAAGAAGCAAAGGGGTTTTGCCATCATATAGATAGGACCTACACCCATCTCCAGAACGAACCCCTGAAACGCCCCGTTCTGAATGGAGAGTTAGCGGTACTTGTGCAGTCAGTCATTCTCCATTCATTGCAATTGGAGTTTCGAGTACAACCAAGTTCTGGAGGTCGGTTGTGGAGATAGGTGCGGGTCCTTGGGATAGGCCAAAGTCTGCAATGACAACACCTCTTAGACTAACCATGAAGGTCAGAAAACCGGCACAGAAATCTGGAATGTACCAATCACAACCCAAGCTTGTAGAGACCTTCCACACACATTGGATCAGATCTTTGCTAATCCCACAAATATCAGCAGGTCTTACATATCTGGCAAGAGGCATTGACCACATCTACCTGAAAATCAAACAAGAGTATTTTATGTACAAAATCTTAGTATGAAATTATAGATTGCGAATCAGTACAAATCAGTACAGACCAAAAAAAGCTCATGCTCTATTACAATACTGATAAAAGACCTCGCAGACTACCACACCATCTATGGTTCATTATGGCATCTCAACCATATACAACAGGGGTCTCAAACTCTCCAGCTGTTGGGAAACTACAACTCCCATCATGCCCACTGTTCTAGATTATATAAATGCATGATGGGCGTTGTAGTTTCCCAACAGCTGTAGGGCCGCAGTTTGAAGACCACTGATATACAATCTCCATAAACCACATACATTTATTCAGCATACCTCATGGACAAAGATCTCATTAAGTACAGCATGATTATGAAGAAACTATGGCATCATCAAGTAGATGATGAAACCAAACCAAATGCCAGAGCCCAATCCAAAAGTATGTACAAGGGCCTCGACTATTACATTCCAACTTTAATATAGCAGTAACCTCAGAGACCCTTCTGGCTCCCTCAACCACTTCTGTCAGAAGCAACCTGAATTTGGGTCTATGTTCTGCATTAATGGAATGTATATGTGAATCTCAAAAACAAAACCTTAAAAGGATCCTAAAGCGCAAATTGTTGGAAATTCAAGTCCGCACTTGATGTTGCAATCTGTAGTGCGCCTATAATTTTTGGCGGGCACACATCTCACAGATTAACATTCCTTTTCTTGTATATAAGCATTTGGCTCGTGTACCAAACAGCAGCTGACAGACCTCAGCAAAAATGGATTTGTTTGGAATATCAGCTCCAACATTAAATTATGAAAAACCTTTGTGATATAGATTGGGAGGTGGTAGCCCAAAATAAAATATGAATAAAAGGTCTACACTGGTTTCTGGTCAGATTTAGAATCCACTGAAAATCCAACTGTAACATGTGCCCCATAGACTGCAATAGAAAATCTGAGCGGTAGTCTACTGTCGGATATTTCAACCACCGACCATCTGCCAGAAGATAGAACCATCTTCTGATGGAATCCCGTACAGTCCATGAATTGGGCTGGCGACAAATCCAAAGGCTGAGCGCGTTTTTAGCGCAGACCTGCGTTAATAACCTCGTTAAAATACCAGTGAATTTTCAACTGTATTTTAGCATCAGCTGTTTAGACATCGCCTTACAGGAAGTCTACATTTTGGGGCAATTTTTAAGTCCCAGTGCAACTCCTTACCCCTGAGGAAGTTTGTGGAGATACAGCTGGGGTTCTTTGGGTTTCCCTGCATTAGTATTACCTTATTTGGTAGATATTTTTTTTGTTTGTTTATTATTGTCTTTTTCACTTGTGATTGAATTACGGCACATTCACAAAAATGTACTATTCGAGATAGCCCCCTATTTTTTTTTATAGATTTCATGTCATTGTAATTGCACAATTTGTCACCCACATGCACCTTTTACTATTGTTAAAGGGGTTTTGCCACAATCTTATTTCATTCCTCCTGCATCCAGCTCTTCAGCTCTGTGTGCTCAGAAGGGGATGTGTGTGATTTGTTTGAATTGCATATCATGTGACCCAGCAGGATGACATCACCATGCCTTTCCTCTCTGTAGTCAAAGAAAGGTCTGTTTATGTAAAGCATTGTGAGTAGTTGAGAGGTAAAGCTTTTGCCTCCAGGCACAAGAGTCCTAGGTTCAAATCCCGACAGGAACCAAACCTGTGCTGTATGTCTTTCTCTTTATCCATGCACAGACCTCATTGAGGTTTCTTTTTTATTTATTTGCATGGTTTGACTAATTACTAAGGAGTAGAGGACGGGAGTAGAAGGACAGCACCTGGAATTTGAACACTCAGTAGCTGCCTGAGAGAAGTGATGTCTGAGCATGTGCAACCAGGACTGAGGAGCTCTCAGCCCTGGTCATATCCCCTGGAGACGAGCTGTAAACAATGGATCACTAAAGGAGCAACTAGTTGTAGAATACCTACCACGTGGGATATCAGATCATGCGCCCCTGAAGTTGATACTAGCTTCACCATTGCGGGTTTCGGAGAGGTTATGAAGACTGAACCCTAGATGGTTAGACGTCCCAAAAATACATGTCAGGAACAGATAGAAACATACTGGAGGGTGAATGAGGGCCCAGTAAAACCATTGGTGGAATGGGATGCTTCTAAGGCTGTTTTTAGAGGTGCCATAATTGGGGCCATAGCATCATACAGAGCTGACTTGGGAGAAAAGAGAGAGGGAAATTAGAGGCTGAAGTTGCGGAGAGAGAAGCGGAGTATGTACAGGCCCCATCTCAAAATACTAAGGAGTCACTGTTAGTGGCTCAGAGGGAGTACTCGCTACACTTGACAAAGTACACTCAGAAGAGACTTCTTATGCAAAAGCAATAAATTTTTGTAGAGGGAGACAAAAATGGTAGAGCACTGGCGTTTCTGGCCAGAGCAGAGACACCAGTGACAGTGGTGGCCGGGGTGGTTGACTCACACGGAACACTGCAGTCAGATCTGGGGCAGATATGTGAACAATTTGCCTCTTACTATAAAGAACTTTACGCCTCCAGACTAACTATTACGGACAGGAAAAAACCCACTTCTTGGACAAGATAGATATACCTGTATTATCCCGTGAAGAGGTAGAGGACCTAGAGGCAGACATATCAGTGGCGGAAATTAGCAGGGCTATAGGGCGGTTGGCGACGCATAAGACGCCTGGACCAGACAGGTTTCCAGCAGAGTGGTACAAACAAGACAGAGCAATGAAGCGGTAGACTAGAAAAATTGTTTATAGCTGCAGCTACGGAGGGTTCTTTGCCATCCTCTTTCTCTGAGGCGGTGATCACAATAATCCATAAACCTGGCAGACCCCCGGACCAGTGCAGTTCTTACAGGCCAATATCCCTACTTAATCTAGATGCAAAGATTTTGGCTAAAGTTTTGGCTATAAGACTGAATGGAGTGATTCTGTCACTGGTTGGAGCAGACCAATCGGGATTCATGCCGGGGAAAACGACCGATATAAACCTCCGACGATTGTTTACTAACTTGCAAGTCACTCACACAAATGCAGGGAGTAGGGTGATCGCCGCCTTAGACAACGAGAAGGCTTTTGACTCGGTGAGTGGAGATTTATGTGGGCACTGTTGTCACGGATGGGGTTTCCTTCTAATTTTAATCAAATGGCTACGCCTATTATATCCTGCAACCTACAGCGAGAGATCATGGTAAACGGCTGTTGTCTCCTCCTTTCCCACTTGGGAGGGGCACTAGGCAGGGGTGCCCGCTCTCACTGCTGCTTTTTGCCCTCATTATGGAACCACTCTCAATTATGATCAATACACATGGTAACATTCGGGGATGGTCCATTGCGGGTCTGGAAGAAAAAATATCACTATATGCAGAGGACATGTTGGTATATTTGGGAGATCCTGGACCTCTTTGGAGTGCCTGTTGGAGACAGTGAATGTGTTTGGAGGTTACTCTGGTCTACGGGTAAACTGGGGAAAATCCATACTTTTTTATGTTAGACGAAATTGACCCGTGTTGGTGACCCCCATCTCCACCCTTTCAGATTGTCACGCATATTAAAATATCTAGGAATTGTTATACACAGAGATATTACTAAATTTTATGAGCTAAACCTTCAGCCGGTGATACGGCAGGTGGAGACCGAGGTTAAAGACCTGGGCCAATCTTCCTCTGTCTCTTATTGGGATGGTCAATATAGTTAAAATGGTGCTATTGCCTAAACTTTTGTACCTGTATCGATCAGCTCCGAGTATACATCCTAAATCCCATTTCACATCTTTGGACAAACTACTCTTCTCCTTTCTGTGGGGAGGTGCTACCCCTCGTCTAAGCAGAGCTACACTCAAAGCCCCATATGACAGAGGTGGACTTGCATTTCCAGACATATATTTATTATGTAGCGGTTCAGTTAGCATATGTATCAAAATGGTTCCGAGGGCAGAATAATGACCCGTCAGTGGTGTTGGAGGCAGCGTTGGTGGGTTCTTTTGAGGGCCTCGCAAATCTACCATATAGAGAGGGAAATTGTTTCCGGCATCACTATACGCCGCTAATGGGGGCAGCGGTGTCTGTGTGGAGGGCTTTCATTCACCCCTATGGTCATAGCGGAGAGGACAGCGTCTGGTCTCCTGTTGTTCCCTTGTGGTGTAACAGGAAATTACCGGAACTAATAGATTTACCAGATTATAAATTTTGGGACACTCATGGAGTGAAATATCTTACACAGTTATATAGAGATGGTCTCCTTTTGACGTTCTCAGAGCTGCAGTCCCAATTTGATCTTCCAAGGGGATCCTTTTTTTAGGTACTTGCAGTTACGACATGCATGCACCACACAATTTGGACTGGTTGACGTCAGTCTTGAATATGGGTACCTAGAAGCTATTTTAAGGCGGACTAACCTTAAAAAACCAGTCTCGTCTATTTATAGAGCTATTATGGACTGTCAGGTCTCCCCACTTGCAATTTCCCTTGAGAGGTGACGAGGGGACATCCTGTCTTTACCGACTGAGGCGCTTTCTGAACTAAAGACTTCCTGGCGGCTGGCGGTTTTAAGCGCTAGAGATCAACTTATCCAAGTTAAGTGGCTCCACAGGGTTTACCTTACACCAGTCCGATTACATCAGATGTATTGCCTACCCTCCACAGTTTGTTCCCGATGTGGGGCAGAAAGGGGAACATTGATCCATATGGTATGGGATTGCCCGGTTTTACAGGAGTATTGGCGGGGTATACACAGTTTTTTAAATACGAAACTGGGCTTCCCCAATGTGTGCTCGCCTGAGAATAGTCTACTTGGAATACTGGAAGATTTGATTCCAAGTAAGCCAGACCAAACCCTCTACCTGTTATTGCTTTCCCTATGCTAGGAAAACCATTCTTTTAAAAATTGGAAACCGCCCAAGCTAAAAAAAAAGAGACTTTATAACTTATCTGCCGAAATAAATTCTGAAAATTAAAAAAAAAAAAAAAAAAAAAAAATAGTTTTCCATGAATGTTTTGTTTCCCCCATAAACTTCTCTGTAGACATTCTACATGTATACATTTCATTTTTCTACTTGCACAAACTATTCTAGCATGTCACTTGTGTTTACAACATGGTTCTGTATTTTAGGATGAATAGCAGGGGATGTAGAGGCCTTCCACGGTATCTTCCGCTCTCATTTTGCAGTAAGGAAGCTGTGTCCCGCATACTAAACAACCATTCACATTGTTATTAGCAGCGAAGAATGTTTTCCAGGGTGGTGGATTTACCAGCAGTCACAGGGACAAGTTCTGGAGCAGTAGGAGAAGCGGCACTACCTTAAGTCATATCTTTAGCATGCGTTTATGAATGGTCACAGCTTGTAGAAGACCATTCCCATATTGATAAATGGCTCAGAGCCGCGCCCAACACAAGTGCCAGCCACAGCCCTTCCACAAGATAAAGTAACAGCAAGTCCCGGGTCTACAGCTAAGGCCAGTTTCACGCCCACTTTAAAAAAAGGGGCAGAACTCTCCACCCATATGTTGAAGTGACCCAAGTTTACTGGATGTAACTCAGCATCATAGGGATACTCAATAGTGTTGATTCCAAACAGCCAAGCTGCACCAAATTGCAGAGAAATACTCAGGAATGGAGTATAAAAAAAAAACATTCCCATATAGCGGATACAATCTGCAGATTTGTAAATATGCAGTGCATCTATAATGTTGTAGAATTGCTGTGATTCTACCTGTCTAGGGCAGAAAGCCACAGCAAAGCCTACATAAAATTGTACATTTGCCTCAGGGTTTCCAAACAAGTCTTCATACAAGTGGTGCTACTTTAACTCACACATACAAAAGGTCAAATCACATTATTATGACCACCAGCTAATATCCAGAGCAACCGCCGTGTGCAACAGACAGCAGTTAGATGCGCTGGTAGGTTGTCGCAGCTATCTGAAGCCATGCTGACTGAAGTGTACCCCACAGCTGCTGAAGGGTGCATGATGGAGGATCCATAGAGCCGACACAACAAATAAGGGGGTCCACAGATGCTTAAAGGGTTTTTCCCCACACAAGGATTCTTTTTATGTTAAAGATTTGCAAAATAAGAACTTTGCAATAGTGGCCATTAGCATGCCTCCCTATTCTGAGAATCCCTTTTGTAGGGCTGCATCGCTCCTCAGGTCGTATAGCAACAGACCTGTTTTTCTCCCTATAGGTGCCACACTTTTTTCTATAGCTACGACCGGCTTGAGCACCCAGGGGAAAGCCAGAAAACACCCCCCTAAAATTCAAAGTGAAACCAAGAAAACAGGACTGAGGAAAGTGAATCAATTAGCGAGACAACCCTTTAAAAAGGGTTTCCGGGACTTAGAAAAGCTTGTTTGTCCTATGGGATATGATTCGAAATAGAAAAAAGAAGCCCACTTGTCTCCGTGACTATCCCGTTCCCTCCTGGTGGCCGGCCAGTACATCCCAGCTGCACAGTGAACTGATTCCAGCGCATTTTAAAACATGCTGCACCAAAAATCACGGCCCAACAATGTGAAAGTGCAGTAAATTTTTTGGAGGGCTTTTTAAAACTTTGCTTTAGACATAGCCCCTCCGGGTTTTCACACGGTTTTTTTGTGTATTTTGTAACCAAAATCGGAGTGGGGCTCAAAGGAAAAGGTAATTGGGAAAACTTTTTCCTTTGTTTTCCCCACCGGTTTTGGCTTAAAAACTTGCGGGAGGCTAAAAAAATTTTTGGGCCCAGCCGGCTCGTGCATTTTCAAGGGGAAGCACTTTAAAACTTTTCCCCGGCGTTTTGGCTTAAAGGGGTTGAGACCAAAAAATTTTTTTAGTTTTGCCTCCTGCTTTAAACAGTTGAACTTTTTTTTTTTCAAGACGCAGTTGTATGAGGCCCTCGTTTTATTCGAACAATTGTAATTCAAAGGAATGTTTAAACACTTAAAATAATTGCAGTATTTTTTTTTTTTACAAAAAAAATTTTTTAGTTTTTTTTTTTTTACACCATTCACATTTCACACTTTAATAAATTTTTTAGATTAAATTTTACAGGGTTTTTACGGGCTTGGAACCAATATTTAGGTTTTTTTTGTGCGTGTAATTTAGTACAATTATTTTTTATTTAAAAATTTTTATTTTTTTTTTTTTTTTTAAAATTTTTTTTTATTTTTTTTATCCCCTAAAGGGGGAATTGTTTTTAAAATTTTTTTTTACACTTATAATGTTTTATTTCATATAATACATTTGTGTCATTTTTTGACAAGGCAGTGATTGGAAAAGCACCCGTGGTCCTAATCACTGGCTTCATACACAGAAGCTCGGGGGCACGCTGGGCCCCCAAGCTGATTGCAGCCGCCCCCGGGGCTTGTAGGTAGGGGGTTTCCAATCACCCGACAGAGAGGGGAACCCTTTTGATTGCGCGGGGTAAGCCCCCCCGCAATAAGGGTTAAAAGCACCGGGTTGCGGGTTTCCCCCGCCCCCCCATGCCTCAGGACTGCTCTGGGACGGGGTGTGTATACAGCCCGATCCAGGAAATTTGGGGGCCCGGGCGCCGCAAACCCCGATGCTGCACGACGTCAAAAAGACGTCGCTGCAGACGAACGACCTGAAAGCCCCCCGTAAAAGACGGGGGGCCCGGTCGTTAAAGGGGGTTAAAAAATTTGGGTTTGGTCCCGGACTCATGCAAGTTTTAAGTGGGGCTTTTAAAAATCAGCAAATCTGATGGACATGCAGCCCGAGCTTATTGTTGTACATCCAATTTGCCAATAATCTACAGTCAGAATCAACAATTATTTTCCATAGAGTGTAGAAAAGGGGCACAGGAAGTGCGATTGTCAGGAATCTGTGCTGGAAAATCATTCCATTACCTAAATGGGAAATCTTCTGTTACATGAATGCAGTGTGGAATTTCCTCACACTACAGCTTGTGCTGCTGCCGGACCAAAAATGGAAAATAGTCAGGAAACACGCACTTTAACAAAAGGGACAAGGCTTTGTTTCTATAGTCAGCACCCAGCATCAATACTGTCATTAGGGCTAAGCCCAACTGACCACTGCCAGGGAAAAATAGAATAATGCAGCAAAAAAATGCCCAGAAACAACGCAAAACAGCCAGATGGAAGAGAGGCATAAAGAGCTGCTCTGTCCAGTGACCTTTTCAGACAGTCCAACATTTTCTCTCTGGAATCTTGTGCCCTCACTAGAACTCAGCTATGAATAATCCTCCATTATATGAGGACCTCACACCACTTACAATATGTTTATGTTAGTAAATATCTGGATACCTTGTGACATCAAAGTCATGTATCCCTCTTAAGGATTCTTATTGTCTGTCAGTAAGGATATGTTCTCACGGCGTAATTTCAGCACGCATTTCACCTCGTATTTGCGCTTAATACGCGGTGAGATGCGCCCCGCAAATATGGTAATCCATAGCTCTCAGATAACTATGGCTAGGTTCACACGGTGTAATTTCGCCTGCAATTCCTTCGTGTGCTCGGGAGCGGGGCAGGGGGGAACCCCATAGATATTCATTATTCTCTGAGCGTATATGCCGTGAATAGTTGACATGTCACTTCTCCCCCCGCTCGCCGTATTGTGCGAACGGGGAGAGGAGACGTAATCCATGGTTCTCTATGAGAACTGTGGATTACCATAATGACTGGGACGTATCTCGCCCCGTATTTAGTGTAGTACGGAGTGAAATTCGTCCCAGTATAAGCCGTGTGAACATAGCCTATGGATTACACCTCCTCTCCCCGCTCATACATGCTTCGGGAGTACACGCTGATGAGCGCGACTCAAAACACCCGGCGTATTGCAGTGCGTGCTGTATGCTCCGCAATTACGCCGTGTGAACATACTCTAACAAGGACCCATGGACAGTGGTGTCGACTCTGTGGGAACACGCTACAACGACTGTAAAGAGCGGGCCGAACGTGGGGCGCGGCACGCCGACTCCAGCGGGGCGACAGGGGAAGTGTGACACGCGGCGCGTGACGCGCAGTAGGGAGGGGCGGGGTATATATAACCGATGCCCCGCGCGGGAACAGTCCGCCGCAGAGACAGGAAAGAGAGTCTCTCTGTGCTGTGCGGCGCGTGGTTGGTAAGAAGATGTCAGCAGTGGAAGCTTTATTGGAGCAGCTCAGGAGGGCTCCTGGCGACCGGGGGCAGGAGTGGCTGGAGCAACAGGTGCAGGGTGTGGTGCCTTGCCTGTGGAAGTTTCTGGGGCCTCTGGGCCCTCTAGGCCACCAACGAGGCTGAGCCCGGATGTTACCCCCAGGGCCCGCATGCGCCGGCAGAGCCCCTCACGGGACCCTTCAGGCCGAGGGGAGCGGGCAGTGGCTCGTGCACGCCCCGCTCGGTCTGGAAGGAATCCGTGAAGGCAGGCGGGCCCAACGGAGCACGGCAGCGGCCTCCAGGTAATGTGGGGGCAGCTGCTGGGGTTTCCTGTCGACGGAGGGGACAATGGAGACGGTGAGCGGTTTTCCGGGCGAGGGTTCCGGTCCCGGTAAAAAATCCCCAGTTTGGTGGGGTGGGTTGGAAACATCAGGGTGGGTGTCTTCCCCGGGTGAAGGGTAAAGAGGAGGACGGGGGGCGGCCATCGCCCGGTTCCGTGGCAGGGGGAGCACTTTGGGGGAAACCCCAAAATCGCCCGCAGATGCGGTCAGGGGTTTCCGATTTGTTGGGGGGCCGGCGCAAGGGGGGGTGAAGGGGGGGGGACAGCTGGATGGGGAGGACAACGGGACTTTCGTTTCCCAGGGATCGGTCGGCCGGCTGGCGGGTCACACCCCCCCGTGAAAGCCCGGGGGTCATGTTCCGGGTCTGGCTGAATCCGCCGGGGGGAGGGGGGGGGGGGGGGAAAAAGGGCAGGGTTTAGGCCGGGGTAAAGGACCCTTTCCCGGGGTGTCCCCCCGGTTCCGGAATGGCAGGATTTGGGGGGCGGGAATTTTTTGGGAGTTCATGGCGCGGTTCCCGGGGCCCTATGGGCGGGGGTTTGATCAGGTTTCACCCGGGATCGGCTTGGGGTTTTTTTGATGTCGGGGGGGGGGGGGGGGCTCCCCCTTCCCGTGATAGGGAGGGGGGGGGGGGTTAGTTCTGGGGGGGGTTGTGTGGGGAGTTGCGGTTTTCGTACAAAAGGACTTGGAAAAGGGGAAATAGGTACGCTTGGAGGGTTAGGGGGAGGGGGAAGGTTTTTGATTTTTTTGTGGGCCCGCGGGGGGGCGCATTTGGGGAAGAAGGAGGAGATGTTGAGTTTTTTTTCTCCCCTTTTCCCTTTTGGAAAAAAATTTTTTAAAAAGGGAAAAAAAGGGGGCGTTTGAAGAAGGGGGGAAAAAAAGAGATGGATCTGATCCCGGGCCAGACGTTTAAAAAATTGGGTTACAGGCTTTTTGCAATTCGGGCCCAAAGGGTTGATTGGGGAAAAAAGCTCCCCAAAATTTTTCCCGGGTTATTTTGTAAAAGGATGCAATGGGGAAAAGCTTATAGAGTTTTTAGGGGGGCCGGGTTTGGGGCCTCCGATACGATGAGAAATTTTCCGCAGGGGGGAAGGCGGTTTCCCCTTCATAAGCGGGGGACCATAAAAATATAGGATATGGC
Organism: Phyllomedusa bahiana; assembly: GCA_025379985.1. Taxonomy (NCBI): domain Eukaryota; kingdom Metazoa; phylum Chordata; class Amphibia; order Anura; family Hylidae; genus Phyllomedusa; species Phyllomedusa bahiana. The sequence goes on from JAODAL010011560.1 coordinate 86,606, forward strand.
TGAGGGGGATGGCCCCGACGAGGTACGGGCTTTCCCATTTCGGGGGGGCCCCGGGGGGTTCCGGGCAACAGGGGGGGGAACCGCTTAAGGTAGGGGCCCTCGAAAAAAACACGGGGCAAGCCCGGGGTGTCTTTTGGGCATTTAAACCCGACGCCAGTGTGTTTGGGGGGGTAGTTGTCGCTTAAAGCAATTTTTTTGGGTTTTTGGGCCGCGACCCCCAAATTGAGCATCAAATGCTTCCGGGGGGTTGAGGGAAAAGGAGCAGGCACTCCCTCAGGGGGGGGGGGGGGAAAGACTCTGGTGAGATTTGGACCGCGATGGGCCCAAATTTAAGTGGGTATCGGAGTAGTTTCCCATTGGGAGTGGGTTCCCAAAGAAGGGGAACCAAACACGTTTCTTTTTGATTCCCACTTGTTTTTCCCAAAGGGTTCATCAGTTAATGAGGGGGATTGCCCCGGGCTTTGTGCTCAGTCGAGTACACGTCATTTGACACTGGGGTTTTAAATTGGGGTTGGGGCAGTAGGGAAAAGGGGGGCTTTGTTTGGCAAAGGCCCGATAAAAGGGTTGGCTTTCAGGTTGTTGCCGGTTCATGCGGACAGGTGAGGTTTTTGGGGGTGTTACGGGGGAGGGAGCTTTTTTTTGCGGATAGGTGTTTGCAATGGGTTGTGCCATTTCTTGCCATTTTTTGAGCGTTTATTTCCCTTTTGAATGGGGTGGTGGGGGGATGTTTTCCAGGTTTATCCGTTACCCTTTTATTGGATGACTTTCTGTGTGTTGGCCGGAGGACTCTGGGGGTTTGGGGTCGTGCTGGCTAACATGCAGTGGGTGGCGGGCCTTTTTTGGGGTCCGTTGGCCCCAGAAAAAGACAGAAGGGGCCCCCCCCCCACCCTAAATTTTTTGGGGGTTCAGAGGCGATGGAATGCCGGTTACCGGGAAAAGAAAAAGCCGTTTGGGGTTGAAAGGGGGGTGTTATAAGGGGTTTGGGGGTTTAAAAAAAAAAAAAAAAAAAAAAAAAAAATCCGTTGAGGGAGGGGCAAAACTTTTTTTTGGGGAAAAATTTAAACTTTTCTTGTAGTATTATCCCGATGGGCCGGGTTTTTTTGTAGAAGGGTTTGGGGGGTGCCAGTGGGGTACGAGGGCCGCATCTTTTTTTCAGAATTTACTTTTGATTTGAAGGAGGACCCGAGAGTGTGGCAGTCCTTTTTAAGGCAATACAATGGTCGGGCCTTATATTGGGGCGCCCGGGTGTGAGGAAAAAGGGGGCATTGATATCTTTACGGGCGGCGGGGGAATGTTGGGGGGGGGCGGGGCTTTCCTTTAGGGGGATTGGAGCGCCGGGGTTCCCGGGTGGAAAAGGGGGTTGGTGAGGAACCTGGCGCTGTTGGAAAATTTTTCAATTTTTGCTTTCAGTGGAAATTTTGGGGGGGATAGGTTCCCGGGAAAAGGGGAAGGTCAGTTCCATTGCGGGCAATTTGGGGTGGGGGTTTTCAAACCATTAACACTCTTTCCCCGTCTTTTCCCCCCCAGTGGTCGGTTTCTTCGGCGGCTAGTTCTGGCTGTCTGGGTCCTTTAAAATTTTTTGGCTGGGCCACGTGCCCGGGGGTTTAAAAGGGTTTGGGACGCCCCTGTTCAACCCGTGGACATCGGTTTCGGGGCCCTGGCTCCGGAAAGCAGGGCGGGGCCCTCCCGGGGTGGAAAATTTTCCCCCAAAGGAAAATGTGGAGGGTGGTTTTCCCGTACCGCGGTCAATTGTTTAGGTTTTCTGTAAAGGGGGGGGGGGGGGGGGGGGGCTGGGAATCTTATTCGTGCGTTGGGGGTTGTGGGAGCGCTGGTTGGAAAGGGGCCCTTTGGGGCCGGGTTTCACGGAAGGGGGGGAGGGCGGTTGCTCTTTTGCCCTTTAAATTGGGGCCCTGCGGTCAAGAAGGGTGGGCGGTGGGCAAAGGAAAACCCGGGAAATTTTGGGCTGGCTTTTGGTTCAAGGCACGAGGAAAGAGGGGGTTTGAGAAAATTTTTTTTGTTTTTCACACAGGCTTTAAAAGGTTTTTAGGCGGGGGGTAAATTGGTTTGGGTGGGAGGCGTCCCGGGGGTTGTTTTTTTTGCTGGAGCGCTTGGGGTTTACAGTGGGGGGGTTGTGTTCATCGGCCGGGGGAGGAGGGGCTGTTCCCCGGTGGCTTCTTTGGCGCGTTGCGTATTTGGGGGAAATTTGTTTTTCCTAGCCCAAAAGGTTCGGGGGGCTCCGCAAGAGGGAAAGTGCAGTCCTGGGGAAAACGGGGTTGAGCTATGGAAAAAAGGAAAAAAACCCAAAAAGGATCAAGTGGGGAAAGGGGGGGAGAGTGCAGGGTGGGACACGTTCAGGGCGCGATGATGTGCCCTGTGAGTTGTTTGGGAAAAGTAAACCCGGGGCAGGGCAAATCTGTGCTACCCGGCCCTTATTTTGGTGCATGGGATGGGGACATTCCCGTCGGGATTCCAATTTAAAGGGGGTTTTTTTTTACGTTGTTGTCGGATTTGGGTTTGGGCCCCCTCCCCAAATTGCCCCCCCTCCTTCCGAAATTGGGGGGGGCGACGGAGGCGGCTTGTTGGGGTTGGTGCAAGGACCCTAAGGAGGGTAGGTAGGTGGGGGTAAAAACGTTTCGGATTTTTCAAAAGGCCGCCATCTTAGCTCAAGGCCAAAAGGGTTTTAAGGGAGGGGAAGAGGGGTGTTGGCAGGAATGGTGAAGGTGGGGTTTTTTTTTTTTTTTTTTGCTAGGCTTAGGGTGATTGCTGCTTTTTGGGGTAAAGTGGGGATTTTTTTGTATTTATTGTTTTTTGCTTCAAATTTTAGGGGGGTCCCCTCGTTTGGTATGGATCTTTGGGGCCCCTGTTTGTGGGATTGGGGGGCCCCAGCGAGTGCGTTGCGGGGGAAAATGGTTTCCCGTTGGGCATCCCGAGGGAGGTGGGGACCGTCCGGTGGATTTTGGGAGGCGTTGGGGTGGTATGGAACCCGGTCTTGCCGTGTTCAAAGGGAAAAATGCCCCGTGGGACCCCCCCCTTTTGGAAAAGTGGTGGTTTTTTCCCTTGTTTGGGCGGGAATGTTTTGGGGGGCCCGGGGTTTAAATTTTTGGGTTTTTTTGCTATGACTTTTTTTGCGTTATGGAGGCCCGTACCCCAGGTTTTATGACAGTTTTTAGGGCCCATAAAGGTCTGGCGGTTTGGTGTCATGAGGGTTCAAATCATTGGTCTTAAACCTTTCCGGGGGAAAAAATAAAACTTACTTTGGGTTTTGTGGAAAAGGGAAAGGGGGCCCCTTTGGGGGTTTCTTTATAGGGAACCCGGGGTCAGGAAAACGGTGATTTTTGGAGGGTGATGGGGGTTTTACTGAAAGCCGTAGGTTTTGGGTTTGTGGTGTTAAATATTGGGGAAGGCTTTGGGGAGAGGAAGGGGCCCGGTGGGGGCGGGGCCCATCATAAGGGGTATGAGTCGCTTTTCTATGGGGGGATGGGGGTCCTTGGAGTCGTGGAAATTTGGGGGGGGGGGGGGGGGGGTCAGGTTTTCGCCTTTTGGGTCCTAATTTGGGAATGGGCCTTTTGGCGAAGGTTTGGGCCCAGCAAGGGCAAGGTCTTTGGGGGCAGGGGGAACATTGGTGTCCACCGGGGGGGGGTTTTGGTGCCCTTGGGTTGGGGTGGATGGGGGTAAGCTACTGGAGATTTTGGTGGAGAATGTCGCAAGGCCTTTGGGCGGGGGTTATGGTTAAATCCAAAGGGCCTCAGCCCCAAGTGTTAAATAGGAAGGTCTGTTTAAAGGTGGTTTTGGGGCCGGTCGAATGGGTATGGGGGGGGGGGTTTCCCCTTTTGTTTATTTTTTGTTTTAAAGTTTTTGTTAATAAATGGCTGCTGTGGCCAAAACATCCAAACTTTGTCTCAGAGTCATTATTGGGGAGACCCTGGGGGGGGGGGAAGGGGTGGTCCGGGAGAGATAGGCGCTGCCCCAAGGGGCATGCTTTTTACTTCCCGCCCCTTTTTTTCTCTGCCTTTCCAAGAAGTTTCTGCAGTTTTTAAAAAAACTCCGGTTTGCCTTTTCAGGACCCCAAGGGGGTTTAAAGGGCCCCTGGAGAATAAAGAAAAAAGGATTTTACACTGATTTGAGGATTTTTTTAAAACGTCAAAGGGGAAAAAGTGTAAAAAATTTTTAAAAAAAAAGGGGTTTTTTTTTTTTTACTTAACCAATTTAAAAAAAAAAACAAAATACCCAAAAAGGGTTTTGTAAAAAATAACCGTATCCAGAAGAATTAAATTGTATATAAATGGCAAACAGAAAAAAAAAAATCTGCAGAAAAAAAAAATTGAAACAAAAGGGAAAAAAAAACAGGAAACATTTAGCTAAATTTGTGTTTTTTCTCACCAAATTTATTGGTTTAAAAAAGGAGGCAAAGGGTAAATAAAAAACCCTTTTCTTAAAAACATTTATGTTCCGATTTTGCCCTTTTTTTCAAAGCTAGAGCATTTTTATCCCCCATATTGTGTATTAAAAGTTTCTCTATGTCACCAACCATCTCTCTTTGCTTTTAACAAGCTCTAGTAGCTGTGACCAAGATGATCAGGATGGTAACTTCACTGCCTGCAGTGTCTTATCAGCAGAACAGCACCTTTTTATGTTACATACTGGCAAACCCTTTAGGGCTCTGTAGCCTAGTGCCCTGCCGTTTAAACCCTTCAATTACCAACATCCCTCTAATTGGCTCAGCTAGGAATAGCAGAGCTGATATGCCAATCACTGCTGTAGAACAACCCACAGCCTTACCAGGAAATGGAGTCTAAACCTGGCTGTGCAGAGGAGACTTTGTGAAACAGCCTGAGGAAAATACCCCTATAACTCCTTAACCCACCATGACATTCCTGTACGTCATGGTACAAAGCCCTTTAATGCACCATGATGTCCAGGAACATCATGAAGATTGTGCAAGCACAGGAGCTGTGCCTGCATGATCACTGTGGGAGCCTGGCGGTGATTGACAGCCGGGCTCCTGCACTTGCTGTCAGGCTCGGAGAGAACTCCTTAGCTACCGCAAACAGCGATTGCAGAAGCTAAGAAGCAGTGACCAGGAGAAAGCTCCCTCTATCCTCCATCGGAACCCCAGCAACGAAATTGCGGGATTTCAGCGGTTGCCATGGCAACCCGGGGGTCAGACAGTGACCTCTGGGTTGCCCGCGGTTGGAGTCTGACAGAATGATTGACAGGTATAATACATTGCAGCATGTTTATGCTGCAGTGTATTATGCCAACTGAGTTATACCAGTGATTTAATGGTCGCTGTGTATAGTAATTTTGTATAACAAGTGAAAAAATAGTAAAAGTGTAAAAAAAAAAACCAAACAAATTAAAAAATGCACACTGCCCTTTACCCATAGCAAACACCAATCACCCGAAAAAAAAGATCCAAAATAAAACAAGTGCAGAAATTTGGTATGTTACTTTACTCGTATGGTGAGTGCCATAAAAAAAAAAAAAAAAAGGCAGAATTGCAATTTTTGCTGCACATAAAATGGGTTAACGAGATCAAAAAGTCATATAAACACCAAAGTGGAACCAATGAAAACAACAGTTTGTCCCGCAAATAGAAAGACCTTACACAACTCTGTATATGGGAAAAAAAAAAAGTTATGGCTATCAGAAGAGAGTGATACACAATAAAAATAAGTTTTTTAAATTACCACAACATAAAAAAAAAAAACTTGGGTATCGCCACAATCGTATCATCCAGCAATCGTATACATCATGTCATGTATACTGCATGGTGAGCGCTGTATTAAAAAAAAAAATAAATAAATAAACAAAACACAACACCACACACACTTCCAGGATTTCTGTATTTTGTTCACCCTACCTTCCAAAAACGGATTCAAGGGCGATCAAAAAGTCATGTGTCCCCCAAACACGATACCAATAAAATTGTTAACTCAAGCTGTGAAAAACAAGCCCCTACACAGCTCTGTACACAGAAAAGTAAACTTATGGCTCTCAGACCACAGTGATGCAAAGACATGTTTTCTTTTCTAAATAAAAGTGTTTTTTAGGGTATGTTCACACAGTCAGTGTCTGTACGCACTGTAGGACACCGTGTGTTTAGAAGAAAGCGCTGATCAGGCCAGCCCCATTCACTTTCATTATCCCTGCACTGACATGTCACTTCTTTCCCCCGGCGTTCAATACGTGGCACGGAAGATGGCAAATAATCATTTGCATACTGCTGTGCGGATGCACCCCAACACTGCAATGGGGGTCACATCGGTTACAATTCTTCTCCTGCTATCCACCTGGTGCACAGAGTAAAGGAGTGACGCAAATTGGACAACAGTCCTTGACCAAGGCTGGGTAGCACATACGGTGAAGCTTGTAATACGTTTACAGAAGGCTACACAAGCAGCTTTGTTCTCTATGAATCCCGAAAAGACTGAAGACGATACATGGGATTACTCACCCAACACTAATGGCACAAAAAAAGGTTACTTACATCCCTGTGCACGGAAGCGGATAGACCGTCATGTTGAATATGTAATCCAATATACACGTTAGGTCTCCTTTATCAACACTGTCTCATTGTGAGACTGTCCTTGTTACCCATGGCAACCAGAGCTCAGTTTTCATGTTTCTCACAGCAGTTTAAAAGATGAAAGCAGAGCTTTGATTGGCTGCTATGGGCAACAAGGACAGTCTCACAATTCGTTTGATAAATCAGTTATACCCATGTTCACACGACGTAATTTCATTGAGCATTTCGCTGCGTATTTGAGCTCTAATACCAGCGAGATGCGCGCCGAAATTACGGTAATTTACAGTTCTCATAGAGAACTATGGATAACGCCTCCTCTCCCTGCTCGCACAATACGATCGTATTCTATGGGCAGGGAGATAATGGACATGTCAATTACTTGCGGCAAATACACGCCATGAGTAAGGCATGACTATGGGGCCGATGACCGCCGCCTCCCCCCCCACCACCACCACGGGAGTATGCGCTAATTAGGCTATGTTCACACGGCTTAACTGACTTGCATTACCAGCGGTGCGTATACGCCGCTGGTAATTCACATGTCACTTATCTCCCCCCGCGGCGGATTCGCCGAGCAGGAGAGGAGACGGAATCCATAGTTCTCTATGAGAACTGTGGATTACCATAATGACGGCCGTTTTCAGCCCGTAAATTTTCGCACTTTGGCGCGTAATTACGGAACGAAATACGGCCCATTTTAAGCCGTGTGAACATGGCCTTAGCGCGACTCCCAAATCACCCGGCATAATTGCTGCCGTACTGTACGCGCCACAATTACGCTGTGTGAACTTAGCCTGAAAGAGGAAGAGCGGAGATTCAGTAGAGTTAGTAATTTATACATTGGTGTTGTACATTAAAAAAAAAAAAAAAAAAAATTAATTATACTTTATTGGAGTAAAAAAAAAAAAAAAAACAAAAGACAAAGTTTTTCCTTTCAACTTCTAGGCTCTTGTCCTAGCTTGCGCTCCATTGTAAGTGAAGCCTCTTCCCTTCGTGGGGACAAAAACCCAAAGGTGAAAAGGAGCATTGGAAGTGACAGCAGCGAGGGACAGCTAGGTACGCATTCGTTTTTTTTGGACTACCCTGGGCACAATGAAATATATATATAATTTTTTTTTACTGGACAACGCCTTTAATCCTCCACTCTTTCTGGATTTAGGAGTCCAATGGGTGATTCTAAACAATGACTGACTTCCTCCTGTGATTGGTTTCCTCTGAAGGAGTTTTAACTATGAGGTAAAAACCCCAACACCATGTAGGTGAGGAGGGACGCGCTTGCAGCAGTCCTCCTCATTCACTTCTAGGGAAGTTTTCACAGACAGCCCAGTGTGCACATGCGGAAGCTCCAATAGAAGCGAAGGAGGAGGACAGACCTCCTCATTTACATGCATGGCCAGCATGTAAATGCAGAAGTTTTTACCTTATGGTGAAACCCCTTTATAATCAACTGAAAAAAAAAATCCAACATTTACAGTTGCGGTTGCGCCAGAAAAGGGTTTTTAAACTCAGCAAGAAGTGGCACTTTCTTGGCACAGCATGTCGCAGACTTCACAGGAAAGGGCTTGACCATGTTGACCAAAAATGTGCCAAAATTCTGGCATAGAAAGTAAGACAACTAATAGCTATGGAAAAAAAGTTCGACAAGTTTAAATGCATCAATCAGCAGGAGCCACCATGATAAATCTGGCACATTTTTAGGCTGCTGTTCTAAGTTCACATTGACTAACTTTTAGTAACCCTTAGGGTATGTTCACATGGCATTTTTGGATCCGATTTTGGACCCGTGTTGGTTCCGAAAATCGGATCCAGAAACACTGCAGCAAATCAGATCCAACATGCAGCTGTGTGTTTGGATGCGTTTTTGCTGCAGCAGGATCGCGCCCTATAATTTAAAATAGGGCTCCTGCTGCGTCTTTTGGACCAGAATTGATAAATATTATATATTTTTATATATATATATTTTTTATATATTAAAATAATAACTTACTATAGAGGACTTTATATACCTACTGTGGGGGACCTTATATATCTATATTTACTACTGGGGGGAGCTTTATATCTACCTACAGGCTGGGAGACCCTATATACCCATCTACCCGTGGGTCAGGGATGTATACCTACCCACTAGCGGGCCCTCAACTCCCCTGGCCCTACCTCTTCAGCACATACAATAGTTGTCATGTAACATCACTCCTAACTAGAATTGCTCCCGTCATTCACACCAACATTATCCATACTATTCCCCGGCAACAGCTGTGATATCACAGCACATCGGCTGCTCAGAGCGGACACCCAAGGTGCAGAGGTGTTGGTGGGTAGGGGGTTACCGTGCCTAATATTGGATCCATGGCCACATCACTGGGGAGGTCTTACCCCATGATATTCTGAAAGGAAGGGGCACATGGAAAAAGCAATCTGATGTTCTCACTCGCCTGCTCTGTATCACATTCTGTGCACGGGGTGGAGGGGGTCACAGTGCCACCTACCCAACACTGCTAAATGCATCAAAAGACAATTTACTGAGGGATGGGCGACTTATGAAGGCAATAGACATGGAGAAAGGAAGGGGAGGGTGGTGAGACCTGAGAAGGGAGAGAGGAAGGGAAAGACACTGGAGAAGAGAAAGAGGGGGAGAACCACCAGGGAAGAAGAGGGAAGGAAAGAGGAAGAGGCAGATCACCTGAGAAGTGAGAGAGGTAGAGGAAGAGAAAAAGAGGGAGTGGATCATCCGAGAAAGAAGATAAATAGGAGGGTGGAGAGGGGAATACCCGAGAAGGAAGGGAAATACTGGGGGGAGGCAGAACCCCTTTCCACTGCTTCCTATAGAGGAGGGAGGCAGCAGAGCAGGGAATAAGCAGTTTCTTTAAATCACTAGAAGTGATCATTGCCAGTGAAAGACTTTTACCAGCTTCATCAAGCAAATATCATCTGAGCCGGCTCCCCGGGGCCTGGTCCCACCCTACCAGGGGGGGCCGTTCCCCTGCACATATAAGAACCCTGCCCCCCACCCTGTTTTAATTCATTACCGATAACATTGGGGGCCACTTTTTTTCAATCGGGCCCACCAAACAGCCATTACGTGATATCTGAAACTACTATAGTATTAATACCTTTGCCCTCGAGGAAAGTTAATTCCGGGCAGCCCCACCCCCCCACGCTATGAGACACCCCCTAATAGGTGCTCGGATAAAGGGCCCCTGCGTCACCGCCAAACCACAAGCTGGCGGCAGTGGGGAATTTCTGTCACAATTTCATACTGAGGGGGGAGCCGCCACCCCGACAGTGTGTATGGCAGAGTGGGAATCCCTTTCCATGGGGGGGGGGTTTGACCACCCGCGGAGACCTTTTCAAAAGAGCACCACCTATCACGTCCTCCTGAACAAGGGAGAAATGCAGCGCTAGGAGGCTGTGCGGGCACTATGTACGGAGCGGGGGCTGGGCGGGGCCGGGGAGGACTAGGTGGAGCTCAGGAGGAGGGGCGGGCTTGATACATATTGGGAGTTTTTTTCCGTCAGTGACTCACTCCTCCCCCCACTGGAATCACCTCAGCGGGGGGGGCTCTCCCTGAACCGCAGCGTGGTGCTCTGTTATTACATGTTGGAAGTGGGGCACCGCTCCGACCGGTATTCACACTGGCGTATGTACATAATGCTAACCACCCGGATTCACAGTGCTGGATATACTACAATACAAATACCCAAATATTTTAATTCTGGAATACCAGTGATAACGCCGGATTCACAGTGCTGATATACACATGATATTTTATCTACCAATGTAAATGCGGACGTTATCACTGGGGTACTTACATTGGGGCAGGGGGCCCAACACATAGTTGCCAACTTTTGAAATTGAAAAAGCAGGAGATTGTAGGGGCGGGGCTAAGCGCGTGCGGTTAAAAAATTTGCTGGACACGCCCTCTTTGTTGGTGCCAGCCCCTTAAAAGCCACACCCCCCCACCCAAATGCATAACGGCTTTGGAAGAATGCCAGGTAGATGCCATTAAGCCAAGTATAGCCCCCCCTAACCGGGAGTGCCCCTTACAGGCAAGTGACCCCCCTTTTAGCCAAGTAGATGCCCCCCCGTAGCAGGGTAGATTTCCCCCCCTTTTTTAGCCCGTTAGATGTTTCCCCCCTTTTTTAGCCGGTAGTGCCCCCCCTTTTTGCCAGGTAGATGCCTCCCCTTGTTTGCCAGGTTTGTGCCCCCTTTTTGTAGCCTGGTAGTGCCCCCTCTGTTTGCAGGTAGATTTCCCCCAAATTTTTTGCCCGGGGAGTGGCCCCCCTTGTTTGCCAGGTAGGTGTCCCCCCTGTTGCCAGGGGATGCCCCCCATTTTTTGCCAGGTAGGCCCCCAAATTTTTTTAGGCCCGGTAGTGGCCCCTCGTTGCCCCGGTAGTTTCCCCCCCTTTTTGCCCCCGGGTTTGTGCCCCCATTGTTTGGGCCCGGGGAGATGCCCCCCTGTTGCCCGGTTAGTGCCCTTTTTTTGCCAGGTAGTTTCCCCCATTGTTTTTCCAGGTAGTGCCCCCATTGTTTGCCAGGTAGATGCCCCTTGTTGCCAGGTTAAAATGGGCCCCCCCCCGTTGCCAGGGAGTGGCCCCCTAAAAATTTAAAAAAATAAAAAAACCCCTTTACCTGACCAGGGCCGGGGCGGGAGGCCGCTTTTCCCGGCCGGGTCTCCTCAGGGGAAGTGAGAGCAGCGTGCCCCCGGTTTCCCCTTCCCCCGCGCGCTGACCTGTATGTATGGGGGCCCAGACCCCGTTAAACATACAGGGGGAGGGGGAAACGATCCCCTGCCTCCCCCCTTGCACAGCGAGACTCCGGGCGGGCGACGCGGGCCCAGCGGCCGCTTCCCCCGCCTGTTGGGAACGGCCGGCGGCGCCAGAGTAGCGCACCAGCGCTACTCTGTCGCCGCGGTCAGTTAAAGAGCCCCCGCCGCCTACGGGGGTGGGGGTTTCGCCACCTCTGCCGGGAGGGCGGGGGGGACCCTAATTAGCGGGACCCCCCCGCCAAAAGCGGGAGAGTTGGCATGTATGGCGTAATTAGAGAAGCCAGGGCCCCAAAGCAAACTTTTGGATGGGGCCCCCCTCGCCCACCTCCCCAACTATGAACATTTACCAGGACATCCCGTTAGATAATGTAGATCAAGGGTGTCAAACTCGTTTTCACCGGGGGCCACATCAGCCTCACGGCGTACCTTAAAGGGCCGACATAATTTTAGAACTGTGTAAATGGAACTTCTCCTTAACTGTTACATTTGTACAGTATTGCTATTATAATTAGCCCTTTGAGGGGAACCAGAAAGAATATATCCCCCCCCCAAAGGTAGATAGGTACATATGACCTTTGTATGTAAATAAGTGGGTATAAAGCCCCCTGTAGATGACAGTTATATCTGCCCATGTAAGTAGATAGGTATTTTGCCCCATGTAGCCAGGTAGTTGCCCCATGTAGCCAGGTAAAATGCCTCATATAGCCAGTGAGATGCCCCACATAGCCCCCCTGTAGCCAGGGAGATGCCCCACATAGCCCCCTGTAGCCAGGGAGATGCCCCACAAAGCCCCCTGTAGCCAGGGATATGCCCCACATAGCCCCCTGTAGCCAGGTAGAGGCTCCACATAGCTCCCTGTAGCCAGGTACCTACCCCCTCTAGCCAGGGAGATGCCCCACATAGCCCACTGTAGCAAGGGAGATGCTCCACATAGTCCCCTGTAGCCAGGCAGATATCCCACATAGTCCCCTGTAGCCAGGCAGATGCCCCATATAGTCCCCTGTAGCCAGGTACATGCCCCATATAGCCCCCCTTGTAGCCTGGTAGATGCCCCATATAGCCCCCCCAGAAGCCAGGTAGATGCCCCGTAGTCCCCCAAGTAGCCATGTAGATGCCCCATATAGGGCCCAGTAGCCAGGCAGATGCCCCATAGAGCCCACAGTAGCCATATAGATGCCCCATAGCCCCCCACCAGTAGCCAAGGAGATGCCCCATAGCCCCCCAGTAGCCCTGTAGATGCCCCATAGCCCCCCAGTGCCATTTAGATGCCCCATATAGCCCCCTAATGATTATAAAATAAAATTTGGAAACTACTCACCCGGGTGGGCAGTGCAGTGCCGGCCCGGTCCGGTCCTGGGAGCTGGTGTACGGTGTAAGGGCGTCACGTCACGCCACTTTGCCGTCAATGCAGCCCCCAGGGATCTCTTTGGGGGCAGAGGCTGCCCAACGAGGAGACCCAGCGTTGCATCACGTCAGGGGGAATGAGTAAAGCGATGGTTTACGCCCCTGCGATGCCGGTAGTACAGGCTCACCGAGCACAGTAATCAAAG
>JAODAL010011561.1:0-99444 GCA_025379985.1 Phyllomedusa bahiana
ATATCAAAATTTGTTCAAAAGCAGGGGGCTGTGCGTTAAAAAGTGTTGGAAAGAACGAAAAAGCTTAAAGCTGTTTAAAGCTAATTAATAAAACAGGAATACTCCTTTTAAGATTACACATAGCCATAAATATGCAAAGCTAAAACTAGCGATTTTATTTTCTACAAACATAAATAGATGTTATGAGCTTTTTTATTGCATAAAGTGCATAATATGTAAGTCATTGATAAAGAAGAAAATTTTGAATAAAGAAAAACACTTTGTTCAAGGCCTCGTTCAGGTGGAACATTTGTGAGTTATTTAATCCAAACTGGTATACATGCGAAAACTGGGTATACCTGACCTAAGAAAATCTGAGCCGTGTAGACTACAGCTCGGATTTTCTATGGGAATGGTTTATTGTCGATTATAGATCCTTGCAGTGTAGACGGACTCTAATTTCTATGCAAAATGCGTAGTGCCCTAGCAGATTAGTCTCTAATTATATAATTCATAGGCGTATATGCCTGAAAGAAATGATACCTCAATTATTTTCAGGCACGCTGAAAAATAAGTGTTAAATACGGTTTGATTAATGAAGGCCGTATTTAACATTGCAGGATATTGTAGTTTAAAAGAGTTTTGTGGCATAATTCGGCTTGTATTTGGTGTGAAACTATGCTAACAATTTGGAAAGAAGTCATGGTATAAGAACGATAATAGTTGTGCAAATGTGTCTTCTAATTTGTTCTTAAGTTGAAATTGTATGTAAGTCGGGAAACAGGTATATTATTATAATGTAATGCCAGCAAAAAATTTTTTTTTAGTTTTGGAAAGTGCATGGGAACAGTTTTTACATTTGTTTTGCTGTCTGTGCCCTTTTTTTTAGAAGATTTCACCTAACATCCTGTATCTCATGTGTAGCTGTGGCGTGCTGACACTTGGTTATCATGGGGCGTGACTCAGTGTTGAATGTCAGCCACGTCTCCGTTTGTAACTAGGGGACGTATGTAAGTCGGAACGATGTAAGTCGGGGACTGCCTGTAATAATAATAATAATAATCTTTATTTATATAGCGCCAACATATTCCGCAGCACTTTACAATGTAGAGGGTATAATTACAGACAATAGACAAGACAGATATTACACAGTGAGAGCTACTTACAGGTGAGACAAGGTGTGAGGGCCCTGCTCGCAAGAGCTTACAATCTATGAGGGTGTCTGGGGTAAGCAAAGGGGGGAAGTGCTAAGTATACAATGGTCCAGCCTTGTTTCATAAATATGAGGTGGTTTACAAAAAAAATAAAAATAATAGAATAATGGTGAAACCTGCCACCATGAACAGTAATCTACGATATAGCAGATAAGTGCGTTTTGTGATTGCCTTAGTGTAGGGAGTGACAGAAATTGTGTGTGATAGGAAAGGTGTGGGTTAGCAATTAGGGGTTTGGTAGCCTGCCTTTAGAAGAGTATTTTCAGGACACTCTTAAAAATCTGACGAAGGCTGGGGTTGTTGCCTTGATGGTATGAGGTAGATGTTCCAGAGAACGGGTGCAGCCCCATGCAAAAATCGTTGGAAGGCGGGATGGGGAGGTTCGGATGATTGTGGTTTGTAGTTTGATGGGCCGTAGCTGAGCTGGCATGGAGTATAGCGTGGCAGGGTGGGTAGACAGAGATGAGGGTGGAGATGTAGGGAGGTGAAGCGCTGTGAGGAGGTGCATTTATGGGTGAAAGTGATTAGTTTATGTGTATTCTGTACTGGCAAGTGGGCAGCCAGTGTCTGAGTGACTAACACAGGGTTAGATGCTTCAGTATAGCAGGCTGGAAGAAAGACGAGCCTGGCGCTGTAGCTGCTCAGTCAAGAGGCTAGATCGGAGAAGGGAGAGTTTGCGAGTGGTGAGACCGATAGAGCAGAGAGTTGCAGGAAATCAAGATTCGGAAGGATTTAATACGACAATGAGGGTTTGAGTTTGTTTCGATAGAGAGAAAGGAGGTTCTGGACGATATTCTGAGGTGCAGGTGACAGGAGCAGGCAAGGGATTGGTATAGGGGGTGAATGTCCAGATACAGGTCTAGCAATTTTCCCAAGGACTGCGGGCTGCTGCCTAGGTGTTATGGTGGGGCCACACACTTGAGAGAGAAATGTAGAGGATGGCGGGTTGATTTTGTAGATGGAGGAAAAACAAAGGAGAGTTCAGTTTTAGTGATGTTTAGCTGGAGATGGAGAGGAGGACATGAGATGGTCGCAATAGACATGCAAACGAGACGCCAGACAAGTCGCACTGAGTGTTTGTGTAAGCAGGGCGGGGAGTGAGGTCTGGGAAGAGGTGATAATTGGTGGTCATCAGAATAGAGATGGTAACTGGAAGCCATAGATCTACTGATGGTTTGGGGCCAATGGGGGTGTATAGATTGAGAAGAGGAGTAGGATCTCAAGAAACTGCCCCTGAGGGGGACCCCAACAGCAAGAGGGAGAGAGAAGAAGAAAGTAGAGAGACCTGGCAAATGAGACACATAGAAGAGCTAGGTCAGAGAGGTAGGAGAGAACTAAAGATGGTGGGAGCGGTGTCCTGGATGCCAATGGCACAGAGGCTTGCTGAGGAGAAGAGGTGATCGAATGACAGTGTCAAAATTGCTGCGAGAAGATCAAAGTCAGGGAACTCAACAATAGGAAGTATATTTACCTTGCGGAGAGGTAGCATTGTGGATGATAGCGTTAGTAGACTCTTTTATATTAGGAGCATTTTTCTGTGGAGTTGAAGGGTGCTGAAACCTGATTGCAATAGGAATCGAAGAAGAGCAATGTATCGAGCGTAGCTGGATTTTAAACGGGATTAGACCAAGTGTTCCTGGAGTATAAGATAGAGATGACAGGGCAGGTTAAGTAGGACTGGTCGTAGTTTGGTAGGGCGGTACGGGTTCACAGAGTGGGCTTTTTATTAAGGAAAGGGGTGATAGTGTTAGCTCTGTTTAAAGGACAGGGTAATGGGAAAAGATCCTCAGTGGAAAGAGAGAGGTTGAAGTTTTGCAGTAAGGTGAGAGGACGCAGCTGGAGAAATGGACTGGGACTGAAGGGTGGGTGGGATTGGGGTCACTAGAGCAGGTGGTTGGGGCAGAGCTCAGATTACCGTGGAGAAGCATGGAACTTCTTTCTTCTGTCTGTTGGGTCAGTGATAGCTGAGAGCAGACTGTAGAGGACGTGTGGGGAGGGGACAGGATGGGTGCTGTTTGGGTTTTGAGGAATGAGATTGTTATGCCAGGATACTGGTCCAATTTTGTCTTTGATTGAAGTGACGAGCAGCCAGGTCTTCAGCATGGAGGTCAGTGACAGGGCGTGAGCTTTGGGGCGACCTGAGGAGGGAGTGGTAGGTGGATCGAACAGGCGTTTTGGGTTGTTGTGTAATGTGGAGGATTTGGAGGTTGGAAATATTTATGTTTGGGGTGTAGTGTAAGGGCAGTGTGGAAAGTTCTGAGCATTGAGAATATTATAGTGGGAATGTCTGCTGGTAGCTTCGGACTTTCTCAATAGACGCTCAGAAACTACTGAGAGCATCGTCTGCAGAAGCGTAGTCTGAGGCGTTTGCCAAGGCTGTCGTGCGGGCGTCTGACTATGGTTGTTGCGGTGTGGAGTGAGTGGTCGGCAATCGCATGTCTCCAGGGTATGGTTATGAGAGAGATGTGTCGTTTCATTTGAGTTCATTGTTAACAATAGGCCAGGTCGGGCAGAAGAGGGGAAGGGGATTGAGTGGCTAGTATTGCATGGACTGGTATTTCGTGTCTGTGTTTGTGAGTGTACACTGTGGTGGTTAATGGAGCAGGAGTTGGTTTTTTCTGTAATGGATGAAGCGGCAAGGTGTTGGGTGTCCAGAGAAGGGCTTGACAGAAAATATGTGATGGTAAGAAGAGTATGAGTGTTATGAGTCAGGGAGAGCCATAGTATGTGAGATTAGTGATGGTTGGAGAAAATGTGTATGAGAGACGATTAATAACGACCAGATCAAAGTGATGTTCCCATCCGCTTTTGTGCAGGTGGGAGAAGATGTGTAAACTGTGAGAGGCCAATGAAGAAGAGGTTAGTGAAAGGAACTGAGAGGCAGAAGGAGATCATGGTGGTCATCATTCAATGGGGAGTTGAAATCGCACCCATTGAGTGAGTAGACGGGTATTTCAGTACGAGAGGAAATACAGGGGTCTGGCGGCAATAAATAATCCAGAATAACTGGCGGAGAATAGTGAGCAGGGGGGTCTGTTACACAACCGCGACTTCAGAGAGATAAGAGGGCGAAGAGTCTGATGGGTGTGGACCTCCAAAGGAAGGGAAAGTGAGGGAGGTGTACAAGGAGGAATGACCTGAGTAAGTTGCAGTGTGGAGAGAGAAGTATTGCAACTTCCACCACCCGGCTGTTCTCAGGTTGGGGGTGTGGAGGTGTTGAAAGTGTAGGCCGCACATTAGGTGAGGGCAGCCAAGGGAAGCTGGGGTCAGATGGCTGGGAGCCATGTTTCTGTGAGAGCTAGGGAGGTTGAGGGAGTGAGAAAGAAACAGGTCTATGAAGACTGCGCATGTGAGTTTCGTTGCGCCAAACAGATCGGGCATTCCACAGTGCACATTTAAAAGAGGCAGGAAAATAAGATAGTACAGGTTGAATAGCAAGCAGGTTAGCAGGTTTTTCTATGGGAGGGCAGAGGGAGGTATGTGGGGGAATGAGCGCAGTAAAGGCTAAGGAGGGCCAGGGTGGGTTAGGAGAGAACGTCTCCTGCAGCAAGAAGGCAGGATGAATGAAATGCGACAAGCAGATGGTTAAATTGATGTGTATGAGCGGCGCTATGTTTGGCACTTATGTGACGCAGGGGAATTTGTGGTAGATGAGAAAAGGGAGAAACAGTGGTGTGGATGTATACATGGGTAGGGGAGGAGAGTAGGTGCTGATAATATATGGAATTTTCAGGGGGCTGAAGACTGGATGGTTATAGTAGAAGGGAGGATTAGGCTACAAGGTAGACAGCAAGATGTTGAGATAGTGAATGAGGTGTGGTGGAGGTTCAAAGATCAGGTACTCACAAAAAAGTGATCCTCCTGGCCCCCTTAAGTCCCATTTCAGCCCTATTTCTTAAAAACACAACGTACCATTCAAATATACAACATAATCAAACGGAAATTGCATTGGGGTTGCTGAGGGATGTAGTTCAACAATTGTACCATTTCAAATATACAATATAATGAAACAGAAATTGCAGTGGGGTTTAGCTGAGGGATGTAGTTCAACACAACGTACCAGATTCAATAATATGACAATATAATCAACACACAGAAAAGTTTGCAGTGAAAGTAGGGTGGTTGCATGAGGGATGTAGTTCACACAAGTACCATTCATATATACAATATAATTCAAACAGAAAAATTGGCAGTTCGAGGGTTGCTGTGGGATTGGTAGTTTCACACAACGGTACCATTCAAATATACAATATAATCAAAGACAGAAAATTACCAGTGGGGGGTTGGCTGAGGGATGTAGTTCACACAACGTACTGTGATAAGAGGGGAAGAAAAATATGATCAGTATGATAGCAGGATTCCTCGGCCCCATTTCTGTAAAATCACTTACCAATTATCACTTTTTCAAATCTATTGCACTAATTAAAATTGCACGATTTGACCGTGCACGATGGTCAGATTAACCTCAGCTTCACAGAAAAACAGACTTCAATGTAAGGGTTTGGGAATCAAAATGGCCTGGACAAATAAAACACAATTGGTAGAATTAAGGAATACAGGGCTGGGATGCTTTCTCTTAACACAACGTACCATTCAAATATCAACATTAATCAAACGTTAAATTGCATTGGGGTTGCTGAGGGATGTAGTAGTTCACACATGAATGTACCATCAAAATTATACGAATATAATCGAGAGAAAGCAGAAATTTGAAGTGGGTCGTTGCTGAGGATGTAGTTCACACAGAGTTGTACCATTCAAAAATATACAATATTAATCTCAAACCAGAATATTGCGTGGGTTGGCTGAGGGTGGAGATGTATTGTGTGTCACACTAACGTTTTTTTTTTTTATTTCCTGCTGAAGAGGGGGAATAGAAGAAATTATTTGAACAAAATGTTAGCAGGATTCCTCTGCTACCTATTTATTAAAAAAAAACACTTACATTCTATCACTTTCCAGATCTAAGCAGTTTCATATGCATGCTACTATTATAGATGCACGGAGGGTCGGACCGACGGCGGTCACATTGACCTCAGTCTCAAGCAGTGATAGGGTGCCTTTTGCAGCTTCAGATTAAAAAATTTCTGGGAACTCCATGGTGTGTTGTAATATTTGGTTGGGAATTACAAATAGCCCTTTCACAGAAAAACAGGACTTTCAATGTAAGGTTTGGGTCGATCATCGCCTTCCTTAGTAGAGTTTAAGCCCTCATCGGCAGGGAACCTCTCTCCTTATGTACAAGTTGTTTATTATTTAATTTGTCACCTTCTGTACTTGTTGGGGACCTATGTTTATGTAGGAAACATGAATCTACAGTGCTCTAGAACAAGGGCGCTCAAAAAAAAATAAATAATAATAATAAGCAAATGGCCTGGACAAATAAACACAAGTTAATTTAAGGAATACAGGGCTGGGTTGCTATCTATTAACAAAACGTATCAAAAAATTACATATAATCAACAGGAGAATTGCAGTGGGGTTGTGAAGGGATTTGTAGTTACACACATAGTAACATTCCAAAGTTTACATGCATAATCACAAACAGTACTAATTGCAACTGGGGTTTGCTGAGGTATGTAGTTACACAACGTACACACTCGCAAATATACCATTATAATCAAACAGATAGAATTACAGAGTGGGGTTGCTGATGGGTGATTGTAGTTTCGCACACAATCGTACCTGTGAAGAGGGGAAAGAAAAATGTATGATCAGTTGATAAGCAGGATTCCTCGGCACTATTTCTTAAAAAATCACTTACCATTCTATAACTTCAAAATTCTAGCAGTTTCAAATTCATGCACTAACTATAGTGCAACGAGCCGACGACGACAGTAAGATTGACCTCAGCTCTTCAAAGGTTAATAGGGTGCTCTTTCTGCAGCTCAACTAGTTATCATCTGGGAACTCAGAGGAGTCGGTAAATGTGGTGGATTTTTTTCAAAGTGGCCCTTTCGCACCAGAAAGACAGACTACAAAGTGTAAGGTTTGTGGATCGAAGTGGGCTGGAGAAGAAAGTAAACACAAAGTAATTTGTAAGGAATAAAGGGCTGGGATGCTATATCTATAACACAAACGTACCATTCAAATATACAACATATCAAACGGAAATTGCATTGGGGTTGTCTGAGGGATTGTAGTTCACACAATGTACCATTCAAAATATATCAATTTAATCAAACAGAAATTGCTAGTGGGGTTGCTTGAAGAGGGATGTAGTGTTCACAACAACGTACCATTCAATATACACAATATACTTCAAACAGAAATTTGGCAGTGGGGTTGCTGAGGGATGTTAGTTTCACAAACGTACCATTTTTTAAAAGTTTCAAATAATGAAACAGAAAAAAGCTTTGGGGGGGGGTTGCTGAGGGATGTAGTTCACAAAACGTTTCCATTGAAATATTTCAATAAATTTTAAAACAGAAATTGCAGTGGGGTTTGGTGAGAGATGTAGTTCACCAACGTACCGTGGAAAAAGGGGAAGAAAAAATATGATTTATGATTGGGAGGGTTCCTCGGGCCCTTTTTTCTTTAAAAACACTTACAATCTTTCAATTTAAAATTAGAAATTTCAAAAACATTTTCACTAATATAGGGTGCAAAGATCGACCCACGACGGGTTCAGATTTTACCTTTTGGGTCTCAAAAGGGTTTTAGAGTGCTTTCCTTTCAGCTCAATTTTGTATCATCGGGGGAAACCCCGGTGTTATAAATGGGTGGATTACAAAAAAAACCCCTTTAAAAAGGGAAAAAAGCTTCAATGTAAGGTTTGGGGGTACCCTTTTCCCCTTTTTTTTGAGTGTAAAGGGCCCCAAAAGGGGAGCGACCCTCTCCTTCTTTTTACCAGTTGGTTTGTTATTAATTTGGTTTACCTTTGTACTTTTTGGTTTTTGGTTATGTATGAAACCCGAAAACTACCCGCGCCCCTGGAACCAAGGGTGCTCAAAAAAAAAATAAAAATAATTTAAAAAGAATAATAATAATTAAAAAAGGCTGGGCAAAAAAAAACAAGGTAAAAATTAAAGGGAAAACAGGGCTGGGATGCTATTTTTTAACCCCAAGTAAACCCTTTAAAAATACCAGGGAAAAATTTAAACGGGGGAATTGGCCAAAATGGGGTTGTGAGGTGTAGTTAAAAACGTTACCATTCAAAATACAATATAATCAAACAAAAAAATTGCGTGGGGTTGCTGTGGGAAGTAGTTACAAAAACGTTTCATTCAAATATTTCCCTTTTAAAACAAAAAAGAAATTTCAGAGGGGTTGCTTTAGGGTGTAGTTCAAAACCCTACCCGTGAAGAGGGGGGAAAAAAAATTTTGATCAGATGGGGTAGCAAAGGGTTCCTGGCCCCCATTTCTTTTAAAAAACCCCTTACCAAACATCCCCTTTCAAATCATGGCTAATTTTTGATGCAAAGATTGAACCCCACGATGGTCAATGATTAACCTCCCGCTCCCCTTTAAAATTTATAGGGTGCTTTCTGCAGCTCAATTTTTTTTTTCATCTGGGGAAATTTAGGTGTCGTAAATGGGTGGAAATTACAAAAAGGCCCTTCACAGAAAAAAGAACTTCAAAAAGGAAGGGTTTGGGATAAAAAGGGGGGGACAAATAAAAAAAAGGTAAATTAAGGAATTTCAGGGCGGGGAAAGGGTTTTCTCTTAACACAACGTAATTTTTTAAAATTTTTCAGCATTTAAACAAAAGTTTTAAAATTGGATTGGGGTTGCTGAGGGATGTAGGGTTTAAACAATGTACCAAATTTAAACATACAATATAATCAAACAGAAATTGCAAATGGGGTTTTCTGGGGATGTTGTTCCCCCAAACGTACCCAAATTTAAATTTTTACAAAAATAATCAAACGAAATTTTCAGTGGGGTTTTTTGGAGGGATGTAGTTCCCCACAAAAGTACCTGTGAAGGGGGGAAGAAAAAATTAGATCAGATTTATAGCAGGATTCCTGGCCCTTTTTTCTTAAAAACATTAAAAAATCTTTCACTTTTCCCAAATCTTTTCCCGTTTAAAATTTTATTCCATCCTCCCAAATTTGACTGTGAAAGAATTTGACCCCACGCAGTCAGATTGACCCTCAGCTTCCAAAGTTATAGGGGCTTTTTTGCAGGGGCAAAAATTTGTATAAATTTTGGGGAAATCAGGGGGTGGGAAATGGGGGGGGATTTACAAAATGGGGCCCCTTTACAGAAAACAGGGCTTTAATTTTACGGTTTTGGGGTCCAAAAGGCCGGGGCAAATTTAAAAACAAAGTAAATTAAGGAATTTAAAGGGGGTGGGATGCTTATCTTTAAAAACAACGTTTTCATTCCCAAAAATACAACATAATTTAAAGGGAAAAATTTCATTGGGGTTTCTGAGGGATGTTTGTTCCCCACAATGTACCATTTTAAAATATTTTTATTTAATCAAAACAAAAAATTTTCAGTTGGGGGTTTCTGGGGGGATGTAGTTTCAAAAACGTACCATTCAAAAAATTACAATATAAAACAAACCCGGAAAAATTTCAGTGGGGTTGTGAGGGGGTTGGGTTTAAAAACCCTACCATTCAAATTATAACCAAAAAAAAATCCCAAAAAGAAAAATTTAAGTGGGGTTGCTGAGGATGTAGTTTACCCCAAGTAATGTTTAAGAGGGGGAAGAAAAATTGGGTGCCGATGATGGCAGGGTTCCCCGGCCCTTTTTTCTTAAAAAAACTTACAATCTAAACACTTTCCCAAAACTAGGGAGTTTTTCAAATCATGACTAAAAATGTGGATGCACGATCGACCGCGACCCGGGGTTGACCCCAGATTTCAAAGTTATTTGGTGCCCTTTTTGCACCCCCAATTAGGGTCATTTTGGGAAAAACAGGTTTTGTAAATGGGGGGGAATTACAAATGGCCCTTCACGAAAACCCGACTTCCCAAAAGTAAGGTTTGGGGGTCAAATGGCCTTTGGGCCAAAAAAAAACAAGGTAAAAAAAAGGGGTACAGGGCTGGGATGTATCTTTAAACAACAACGTACCCTTTAAATAAACAGCATAATCAAAAGTAAATTGCCTTGGGGGGGTTTTCTTTAGGGATTTTAGTTCACACAAAATTTTCCCTTCAAAATAAAATAAAACAAAACAAAAAATTGCCAGTGGGGTTGCTGAGGGATGAAATTCACACAATTTCCTTTCAAAAATACAATAAAAATCAAACAGAAAATTACCCTGGGGGTTGCTGAGAGATGTAGTTTCACACAACGTAACCCGTGAAGAGGGGAAGAAAAATATGACAGAAGGGTGCAGGATTTCCCCGGCCCTTTTTTAAAAATACTTACAATCTATCCCCTTTCAAAAACTAGCAGTTTCAAATTTTTGACTTTAATTTTAGATTAAAAAATCGGGCGACGACGGGGCAGATTGACCTCAGCTCTCAAAGTTTTTTAGAGTGCTTTCGGCAGCTCAATTTTGTATCATTTGGGGAAACTTCCCGGTGTTAAAATGGGGGGGGAATTTCAAAAAGCCCTTCCCCAGAAAAAAAGACTTTTAATGTAAAGGGGTTTTGGGGTCACCCTCCTTAAAAGAGTGTAAAGGCCCCCAGGGCCCGCGGGCCTCCCCTTTTCCCTTTTGTACCCGTTTTAGTTTTTAATTTGTCACCCCTTTGTACTTTTTTTGACCTTTTGTTATGTATGGAAAAACCCGGGAAACTTTCCGACTTGGGGAAACCCGGGTGCTCAAAAATTTAAAAAATAAAAATTTTAAAATAAAATTTAAAAAAATTTAAATGGTTGGGACAAAATTTAAAAACAAAAGGAAATTAAGGATTTCAGGGCTTTTGGGTGCTAAACTCCCTTTAAAAAAATGTACCCCCTTCAAAAAAAACAGTATAATCAAAACGGAAAAATTTTTAGTGGGGTTGCTGGGGGATGTAGTTTAAAACAAGTTTCCAAATTTAAATATCAATTAATCAAAAAGAAATTGCAAATTTGGGGGTTTCTGTGGGATGTAGTTCACACAACGTAACCCTTCAAATATACCCAAAATAATCAAACAGAAATTACGTGGGGTTGCTGAGGGATGTAGTTCACACAACCCTAACCCGTGAAGGGGGGGGAAAAAATAAAATTTTGGGTCAGATGATAGCAGGATTCCCCGGCCCCATTTTTTTAAAAAACACTTTTCAAATTTTTCACTTTCAAATCCCGCACTAATATAGATGCCCCGATTGAACCACGATGGTTGGGTTAACCTCAAGGGTCCTTTAAAATTTTTATAGGGGGCTTTTTTGCAGCTCAATTAGTATCATCTGGGGAATTTTGGTGTCGTAAATGGGTGGAATTACAAATGGCCCTTTTAAGAAAAAAAGACTTCAAAGTAAGGTTTGGGGGTCAAATGGCTGGACAAAAAAACACAAGGTTTTAAAATTTAAGGGAAAACAGGGCTGGGATGCTTCTCCCTTTAAAACCAAAAGTACCAAATTAAAAATACAGCAAAAACAAAAGTTAAAAGCATTGGGGTTGCTGAGGGATGTAGTTCACAAAGTACCCTTTAAATTTTACAATATAATCAACCCCGAAATTGGGAGTGGGGTTTCCTTTAAAGGGGTGTAGTTCACCCCCAACGTACCATTCAAAAATACAATATAATCAACAGAAATTGCCCGTGGGGGGGCTGAGGATGTAGTTCACACAACGTACCTGTGGGAAGAGGGGAAAAAAAATAGATCGATGATAGCGGAATTTCCCCTTTCCCCATTTTTAAATCACTTTTTTAAACTATCACTTCCAAAAGTAGCAGTTTTAAAACATCCTAAATAGTGCACATCGGACCCACGGCGGTCAATTGGCCTCACTTCTCAAATTATAGGGTGCTTTTTTGCAGCTCCCAAATTTAAAATAATTTTTGGGAAATCAGGGGTCGGGAAAAGGGGGGAATTCAAATAGCCCTTTTTTAGAAACAGACTTCAATTTTAAAGGGTTTTGGGGTCACCTTCCCTTATAGGGGTAAGCCCTCATGGGGAGGACCTCTCTCCTTCTGTACAAAGTTGTTAGTTATTAAATTTTTACCTTTGTACTTGTTTTGACCTATGTTTTGGGATGAAACCTGAATTACAGCGCTCTAAAACCAAGGGGTCAAAAATAAAAAATTAAAAATAATTAATAATCCCAAAAGGCTGGGCAAATAAACAAAGGAAAAATTTAAAGGGAAAACGGGTTTGGTGTTTTCTCTTTAAAACCCAAAGTACCATTCAAAAAACAATATAATTTTAAAGGAAAAATTTCAGTGGGGGGGTTTCTGAGGGATGTAGTTTTACACAAAATACCATTCAAAAATAAAAATAAAATCAAAAAAGAAAATTTCAGTGCGGTTTTTCTGAGGGAACGTAGTTCACACAAAACGTACCATTCAAATATACACTATAATCAAAAAAGAAATTGCAGTGGGGTTTTAGGGGGTTTTTCACACAAGTACCCCGTGAAGAGGGGAAAAAAATAAAATAAAATGAAAGCAGGATTCCTCGGCCCCTATTTCCCTTTAAAAAAAACTTCAACCCAAACTTTCAAATCTACAAATTTAAAACAAACACCCAATTAGATGCAAAGATCGACCCCACGACCCGTCCGTTGACCTCAGCCTCAAAGTTAAAAGGGTGCTTTCTGCAGTCAATTAAATATCATCCCGGGGAAATAGTTTTCATAAATTGGGGGGAATTACAAATGGCCCCTTTACAGAAAAAAAGACTTTAATGAAGGTTTGGGGTCCCAAAAGGTGGACAAAAAAACACAAGGTTTAAAAAAAGGGGAAAACAGGGCTGGGTGCACTCTTAACACAACGTACCAAAGCTATAGGGGACTTGGTTTTAGACAATTTTTGTGGGGCCCAAATTTTTGGCTAGTTCCCCGGCTCCATTTTTTTTTGTAGATTTTTTATACCCCCTTTTTCGGGGTTTTGGTAAAAAAGAGCTAAAAATGCAAAAGAGGAAAAAAAGCGCAAATCATGTGAACGACGTAAATCTTTCCAGGAAAACAACCTTTTTTATATTTTTTTGGGGCCCCTGGAAAAGTTTTTATTTAGGGTGGTACAATAAAAAATTAAAGCCTAGAAACCCCTCGGGGCAAACAGAAACAAAAGTTTCCGGTCCCTTTCAAAAATGCACGGAAAACTCCCGGGACCGAAGGAGTATCCAAATGCTAAAAACTGTTTTTAACAAAAGCAGGCAATGCCTGCAAACATTGGGGGTAGTGTAAGTAATAAAAACGCCAAAAGAATAAAAAATGAACACTAGGCGTTAACCATTAGAAATTGTCAGTATTTATTCGGGCAAAAGTAAAATATAACAGACAACGCTTTTCATATGCGCTCCTGGCTTACTTCTTGGACTCTGGAGTCACACACAGCATTTTGCTGCAGTTTTGTTCACTTTTAGCTACATTTTTTTTGTCAAAAAATGTGCAGCGGGAGGTTATTTTAACGTTTACAGCAAAGTGATATTTTCTAATTTAACTTTTTGTCCATGCAGCAGTTTTGGCAATGGCATTTTAATTTTTTCAATGCCACCTTTAACAAACCATAACTTTTCTGTGTTGTCATCTACATAACCATATTAACAATTTTTGTTTTGCTAATTAAAACAAGAGAGTGATACATATTCTTCATTTCTTAGATGTTTTTATTTTCTGATTGTAGATTTTTTAATTTTGTTGTCTGAATAGGATTATGGGGGCAGCCATCTTGACTCAGCTGCTTTTATCAGCATTTAGAGAGATGCTTTACAGCAGCTACGTTGACATAGGAGCCTGTGACCAGGAGCGGAGACATTGACTTCCATAGTAGAGTTTTCTAGACATGCTATGTGACCTGGGAAAAAGTCAGTGTACAGAGACGGTGAGGGGAGAAGATATGACTATCTCCTATTGTGAATGGTGAATTCTTGTTACCGGTGCTCCCCCCTGCCCGCAAGGTGGGTCGCACCCGCGTCCCTTCTCCTGCTGCTGCTCCGGGCATGGGTGACACTGTGACCCATACATTGGGCCGTGGGCGCACCCACAATGCCCAGTTCCTGCTCCCATACTCATCTCTCTTCGCTCTCCGCTGTTCTCCTGCCACCAGGCACGTGTTTTCCTGCTCTCTAGGACGCACGTCGGTTCAGTAAAATGTAAAGGGCCAGTGCGACGGTGATTATTTAACGGTCGTTGACTCTATTTAGTTCTGCCTCTTCCTTATGTCCGTACCAAATCTACAGTGCCCAGTGCCTTTGAGCAAACATTTCTAGAAGTTTAGTTTCTACCGTGCTTTCCCTCTGAGTGCCCTGACCTTTCTGCCTGTCCCCGACTACGAGCCTGCCATACGATTCTGTCAATCGCTACACCTTGGCTTCCACCGCAAGCAAGTTGCAACCTGAAGGTCTTTTGAAGGGGATAGGCCATTTAGCATAAGTGTCAAGCAGATGGGACATTGAGTAGAGTGAGTTGAGGAAGCTACAGCAGTTTCACACCAATCGCCGTTCATTGTGTCTGATAAGAAAAAAAAAATATTGTTTTATATGGGTGTGCAGAAAAGTGATAAGTGTAAACTCTCTTTGGAATATAGAATATAATAGATGTCTAAAAACGAAGAAAACATGCAGTACACTGCGGAATTGTGCCTGCAAGAGCACCATTCCCCTGTTATCCAAAGGACTGTCAGTGAAGGTTTATATGGTGTGTAGGTAAGTGGCTAGTATGGAGGCCTGGTCTCAATTCAACTGACCCGAGCAGCTATTTCTTACTTTTCTCCAAAGAACATCCTCCCTCAATCCCAACTAAGCATCAGTAACCTGCTATTACCTGAGAAGGTAATGCACACCTGCAGCAGCCCAGAGGTCTGTTCATGATGTCTCTGGTCATCTCCCCCAAACTTCCCCCACTCCAAGGACTGGCAGAGTGACGGGGGGTATGGGATAATGGTGATAATGATAGTCCCCTTGTCACTACAGGTAGCAGGCACACCCGTATCCCGCTGGCGATCGGCGCAGCGAGCTGCATGTCGGGTTGCAGGCGCGCTTGCTCTTTTGCCCAGTGTCTGCCTTACTTACTGTCTATGATCCTGCCATCGTCTCTGCCTCCTGGTGTGCGCGTCCCCGCTCCTCAGGGTGCGCGCACGCCGCCACTGTTAAATTTAAAGGGCCAGCCCACCAGTGATTCACTACCATCGGGGACTCTCCCTATTTAAGCCTGCCTCTTCCTGATTTCCTTGCCGGATCTTTAGTGCTGTTAGCCTACTGAGAAAGAGTTCCCTGTGTCTTGTTAGTTATACTGTGTACCATACCGTTTGCCTCTGGCCATCGACCACGAACCTTTGCGGCCTGTCCTGATCTTCTTGCCTCTCCCTGACTATGAGTTTGCCTCTTGACTTTGTACCATGCTACACCTCGGCTGCCTCCACAAGCAAGAAATGTCAGGGGTAGCAACCTAGTAGGATTCCCGCCACAGCAAGTTCATCCCACTTTGTGGCGGGCTCTGGTGAATACTAAGAACTACTTAGATTCCGCTCCCTGGCGTGGCTTATACCACTGCTTGCGGTGGTCCAGTGGATCCACTACTACCGATCGTTACAACCCTGAGGCACACTAAGAGACGCTTATTGTCTTGCCCTGTGTGGGTTTGGGTACCTTTGATGTAACAGTTCAATAAAACAAGAGATAGAAGAGTAAATTTTCAAAACTCACAGTTGTCTTTAATGAAGCAAGTCAAACTTAGGGAGCATTACAGTTCTTATTACAGAGCAGGTATAGTTGGTAACAGTGTTGGTCTCTCAGTCCTTTCCTTCTTCTTTCAAGAACATTAAGTTCCAATTTCTAATCTTTGCAGTTCCCAGATTTCTGTCTGTGCGCTACAGATCCATATCCCCGAAGCAGTTGGCAGTTGAAGTGTAATCTTGTATGGGGCCAACAATTTTGTCCACGTGTTGGGTAGTATAACTTTGGTAAACTATACATAATATAAATATTATACAAAATACACACTCCTATGAATCTGGAAATATTATATGAAATGTCATACTTACATTATGCTAGAATGTTTTTGTATTCAGTCTTTCTTTTTTATTGTGTTTCCTGTAAGAAGGCAACCCCAGGGTTCAGCACCAGAATTTATTAAGTTATTATTTTTAGGAGTGACATGGCCCTTTATATTGAAAGAAGTCAAGCAAAAGGGAAGATGTCATTTGAAGATAAAAGGAGACAGTGAATAAATACAATGTAGGGAGACTGGTCAACCAATCATCCTACAACTTGCTAGGGTCATGTATCTCTGCTGTGCCAGTGTTATCAAATCATGACTTTGTGTAGAGCATGGTTTTAATAGAGGAGTTTCTTTGCCATCCCATTAAGTTTTTATCTTCTAATGATGCTTCACAATGTTATATGGGTTTCTGAGTTTTTCATTTGACTCTTTTTCTTTAGGGTAATCCAAAACTTAGGAGTTTAAGCCCATTGTGTTTTTATAGCATCAGGCCTAGCGTCAAGACTAGATTGTTATTGCATTTAACATCTTTTAATGAGGGTGAAGAATTGTCATAGATAGAATCAATTGTTCAAATTCAGTTGGGCAACCATAACAGCATCACTGAGGACCGGAATTATGCCATAGTCTATTTGTTCTGCAGTAGTTCTCTTTAAGGAATATAGTAATTCCTTTAGAGAAAGGCATTTTCCCTTGGGCAAGCAATAGTTTGTTATGAATGCTAATAACATTAAAAGCTTCCTGTCTCTGTAAGAGATTTTTAAGTTGTAATAATCGATCTATAGCAAGAAGCTGCAATGCACGGGAAGAAAATGTGATTTGGCACAGAAAAGCTTGGTATTAAGCGCTAGAGAAAAGTTAAATTATTGAATAGCCTTCATGCCTT
The DNA here is from genome assembly GCA_025379985.1 of Phyllomedusa bahiana. Taxonomy (NCBI): domain Eukaryota; kingdom Metazoa; phylum Chordata; class Amphibia; order Anura; family Hylidae; genus Phyllomedusa; species Phyllomedusa bahiana. The sequence continues at coordinate 17,069 of JAODAL010011561.1, forward strand.
GTTTTTGCTGTTGGCATTTCTGTGCCATTTTTGACCTTTTGTGGTATTGTTTCATGCTGTTTTCCCATATACTTGTCTACAGAACTTGAAAAATCCTTATGCTAGGAAGAATAGGGCGGCACTCACCAATCTTCTCCGTTGATGCTTTATTAAAGGTTAAAACTCACATCGGGATGCAAACACAGGGCCAACGACCATTTCGCGTGCTAACCCTCACGCTTTCTCAAGGCATGTCTTGAGAAAGCGTGAGGGTTAGCACGCGAAACGGTCGTTGGCCCTGTGTTTGCATCCCGATGTGAGTTTTAACCTTTAATAAAGCATCAACGGAGAAGATTGGTGAGTGCCGCCCTATTCTTCCTAGCATAAGGATTTATTGCATGGACTCTCTCTTTTTGGGTGCTTGAGCACCACTACTCCGGATGGAAAGGCTAGGCTTTGTTAGCTCGCAATCTAAAAAGGCTGAAGGCTTGCAGTAACCTTTTCATTGTGAAGTAGTGCCGCTGAATTCCTTAGGTGTTAGAACTTGAAAAATAGCAGAAAAAAATGTCCTAATTGTTGCAAAACAAAATCCCCAACAATGCTTGTAAAATCTTCATGAAATGTAATTATGATATAAGCTTTGTATAAAGGGTGTTACATTTTTTGTTATGTAGTTTCTAAGGCTAAAAAGACATATGTCCATCCAGTTCAACCTATCACCCTGCAATGTTGTTCCAGTGAAAGGCAAAAAACGTAAAAGTAGAAGCTAACTTTTCTCATCTCTGTGGGAAAAAAAAACTCTAGAACTGGCAATTAGAATAAATCCCTGATTCAACGACCCCTTTCCAGAAATAAAGTCACTATAACTTGTAATATGAGTACTCTAGAAATGCACCCAGACCCATTTAGGGAGTGTACTGTAACACAACTCTATGGCATTTAGCTACAGTCTCACTGCTCTCACAGTAGTATAATGTTGTACCGTGTTAGCCATAGAAAGTTGTAGAAGAGTGAAGAAATCAGGCGATACCTTTTTCAGGCTAACTGAGTATATTTGATGGTGAGCTTTCGAGAGAACTAGCTCCCTTCTTCAGACATGATGTTATACAAGAAATGAAAATGTACAGACTTTTTATACACAAAAGACATGGATCTTCAAAGGATCTTAGAATTCTTAAAAATAACAAAAGCCAATATCACTCTGCTCTACACTGATGAGGGGCAAAACCCCGAAACGCGTATGTAGATGAGCAATATTGGCTTGACAATTATTCCTTTTTGCTTCTCAAAGATTCAGTGAATCAGAAGTAAATTGAGGATTTGTTACAACCTATAGAGGGCGCAGTGAGCTTTCCAGCTCCTTTCCCATAATGCCTTGTAAAATGCAATATAAGCAGAGAAGTCATTTACAACAGGTCAAGACATCAACTATCTGGAAACTTGTGAGGCATGACGGAGGGGTCAGTAATTCTGCGTCTTATCTCGTAGCCATCAGGTGTAATTTGTGGCCATCACAGTTCACACATAGTTTGACATAAAGCTGGCATGAATATTTAGCCCATTTTGCAGTCTGAAATTTTTGCATTAATTTAAATTCCCATTCCTTTCTCTCCCTCTGCATCTTAAAGTGTCCCATTAAAACCATAGTTTTCAGATCTTCAATAGAATGGTCCTCTCTGGAGAAGTGTTGTGCCACTGGAAGATAAGTGCTCTCACAGGAAAGAATCCGCTTTTATGTTGCTCTTTCCCGTAGATGTAGGAGATGCCCCCTTGCTATAGATATAGTCCTGGGTATAAATATATTATGGGAAAGATCTCTTTCCATATTTATTAATTCACTCTGCAGCTTTCTTTTCCCTAAATGACACAAGCCTAATTTTGACATACTTTCTACGTACTGTAGTCCACCCAGTCCTTTTGTTATTTCCGTTGCCTGCCTTTAAATCTGTTTGAGCTCTTCAATGTCCTTCCTGTGCAATGGTTCCTGAACAAAATTGTAAATAATATTCCATGCGTGGTCTGACCAGGGATTTATATAGTGGAAGAATGATGTTCTCATTGTGTGTTTATATACCCTTTTAAATACACTGATCTTATTTGCCTTGGCTGCAGCTGCCTGACATTGTCTGCTGCAGTTAAGTTTACTGTCCACTAAGGTTCCTAAGTCCCTTTTTATGTCAGCTTTACCCAGAAGTAATCATGGTTTGGAATTTCCCTTCCTATGTGCATAATCTGGCATTTATTAGTATTAAACCTCATCTCCCGCTCCAATTTATCCAGATCTCTTTGTAACAGTATGCTATCCTCCATTACTTTAATTACTTCAAAAACAGATTGATATTCTATTGTGCAATCCCTCTGTAAGGATATTAATAAAAACATTAAAGAGGTTAAGGTGTGAATCCACCCTTACATACTGAATGAGAAAATATTCCCTTGATAGCTGCACTCGCTTTGCATCTGCTTTTCAAGTACCCAACCTCTAGGGTGTAGTTTCTGATCTACGTGACACACTGGACTATCCTAAAGTAACTAATGAAAAGTAAACTCTAGTGCAGAGGTGTCAAACTGCGGCCCTCCAGCTGTTGGGAAACTACAACTCCCATCATGCCCACGGTTATAGATTATGCATTTGCATAATCTATAACAGTGGGCTTGTTGGGTGTTGTAGTTTCCCAACAGCTGGAGGGCCGCAGTTTGACACCTCTGCACTAGAGCATATAAATATACTTCAGTGCTCTGTATTGTTGCATTTGTTCTTTGTTTTCAGTTTTTATGTCTGTAAGGCTACCTCTACACAGCAATGTTAAAGGGGTTTTGCCACCATAGACAATGATGGTTTATCGTTAGGATATGCCACCATTGTCTGATAGATGCGGGACCCAACTCTGGGACCCGCACTTATCTCGGGAACCGGCCCCTGAAGCCCTCCGTGCAGACTTGAGAGTCAGTCACGCTTGCACATGACTCTCCATTCTGTTCTATGGGAGTTCTGAGCAGAGCCAAACGCACTGCTTGTCTGTACTCGGAAATCCCATAGATTAGAATGGAGACTGACTGCGCTAGCGAGGCCAGCTCTCCAGCTGGCGCTGCGAGTGGCTGAAGTGTTCATCACTCGGGGCAAAACCCCTTTAAGATAACAAAGCTGTGGTCCTTTCTTCCACCGGCCTCAGTAGAAGACCCGTGCTGTGTAGACTACAGCACAGATTTTCAATTGAGTTATTCACAGTGCTGGGTACAGTGATGTTTGGACATAGCCTAAGACATTTCACTTATTGATTTTTGTTCTCTGTAAATTATACTATGTCAGATATCTCAATGTACATTCCAACTATGATAAAACTCTGACCCGTAATATTTCTTCAAATTAAAAAAATATAGGTGAAAGTGAGTGAGAAATTTTGGGAGGTTGCTGAAAAATAAACCATAAGGGCAATCAGATGAAACTGAGGCACAGCAACCAATCACAGCACATTTTTTCCTTATAAATTGGTAGATTACAGGCAACAAAGAGTTTTTTTCCTTTAGACAGTTTATTAAACATGCCCTTGACTGTTCTGAGGTTCTTAATTAGATATTTCAGGATTAGAAAAAGGATCTATTTTTTATTTTCTTGAAACAGCACTACTCCTGTCTTTCTGCTGTGACTGGTATTGAAGCTCAGAAGCACAGGAAAGGGTGTACTAAAGAATTACATACTACGGAATAGCATGGGAGGTTTTCACATCTGTCTTGGAGGCACATTTTTTATTGTTAACTGACAGTCATCATGATGGTAACGTAACAGACCGCATTATAGTCAAAGGGATCCTTAGGAGCCTTTTGAAAAAAATTATATATACAGTGGTGGCCAAAAGTATTGGCACCCCTGCAATTCTGTCAGATAATACTCAGTTTCTTCCTAAAAATGATTGCAATCACAAATTCTTTAGTATTAATATCTTCATTTATTTTGCTTGCAATTAAAAAACACAAAACAGAATGAAACAAAAATCAAATCATTGATAATTTTACCCAAAACTTCAAAAATGGGGCAGACAAAAGTATTGGCACCCGCAGCCTAATACTTGGTAGCACAACCTTTAGTCAAAATAACTGCGAACAACCGCTTCCAGTAACCATCGATGAGTTTCTTACAATGCTCTGCTGGAATTTTAGACCATTCTTCTTTGGCAAACTGCTCCAGGTCCCTGAGATTTGAAGGGTGCCTTCTCCAAACTGCCATTTTGAGATCTCTCCACAGGTGTTCTATGGGATTCAGGTCTGGACTCATTTTAGAAGTCTCCATTACTTTCTCTCAAACCATTTTCTAGTGCTTTTTGAAGTGTGTTTTGGGTCATTGTCCTGCTGGAAGACCCATGACCTCTGAGGGAGACCCAGCTTTCTCACACTGGGCCCTACATTATGCTGCAAAATTTGTTGGTAGTCTTCAGACTTCATAATGCCATGCACACGGTCAAGCAGTCCAGTGCCAGAGGCAGCAAAGCAACCCCAACACACCAGGGAACCTCCGCCATGTTTGACTGTAGGGACCGTGTTCTTTTGTTTGAATGCCTCTTTTTTTTCCTGTAAACTCTATGTTGATGCCTTTTCTCAAAAAGCTCTACTTTTGTCTCCTCTGACCAGAGAACATTCTTCCAAAATGTTTTTGGCTTTCTCAGGTAAGTTTTGGCAAACTCCAGCCTGGCTTTTTTATGTCTCGGGGTAAGAAGTGGGGTCTTCCTGGGTATCCTCCCATACAGTCCCTTTTCATTAAGATGCCGACGGATAGTATGGGTTGACACTGTTGTACACTCGGACTGCAGGGCAGCTTGAACTTGTTTGGATGTTAGTCGAGGTTCTTTATCCACCATCCACACAATCTTGCGTTGAAATCTCTCGTCAATTTTTCTTTTCCATCCGCATCTAGGGAGGTTAGCCACAGTGCCATGGGCTTTACATCTAGGGAGGTTAGCCACAGTGCCCTGGGCTTTACTCTTGGGGTTAGCCACGTGCCATGGGTTTACACTTTTGATGACACTGCGCACGGTAACACAGGAATCATTCAGGTCTTTGGAGATGGACTTGTAGCCTTGAGATTGCTCATGCTTCCTCACAATTTGGATTCTCAAGTCCTCAGATAGTTCTTTGGTCTTTTTTCTTTTCTCCATGCTCAATGTGGTACACACAAGGACACAGGACAGAGGTTGAGTCAACTTTAATCCATGTCAACTGGCTGCAAGTGTGATTTAGTTATTGCCAACACCTGTTAGGTGCCACAGGTAAGTTACAGGTGCTGTTAATTACACAAATTAGAGAAGCATCACATGATTTTTCAAACAGTGCAAATACTTTTGTCCACCCCCTTTTTCATGTTTGGTGTTGAATTATATCCAATTTGGCTTTATGACAGTTCTTTTTATGGTTTTCCATTGAAGACAAATTAAATGAAGATAATAATACCAAAGAATTTGTGATTGCAATCATTTTCAGGAAGAAACTGAGTATTATCTGATAGAATTGCAGGGGTGCCAATACTTTTGGCCACCACTGTAGATTTTTTTCCCAAATAAAATATAATTCAATGGACATGAATATTTGACCCTCAATTATATAAGGCAAAGTATCAATGGAATATTAGATGTAGCAAAATGTTCCTATAACCAATTGACAAAATATTGTATTGTTACAAAATAAATCCTGACTATTTAGATATATCATAAGGTCCGAAATTACAAAGGTATCCTAATTTAATGTAAAATACCTTATGTTTATGTGTCCGAAATTCACAATCATGTGCGTAAGTCCATAGAATAAAGAGGCATCAGCGTGGTAACATAGTAAAAGAATGTTAAACGGGTAATTCGGTAAGAATGGGGAAGAGAGGGGATGGAGGTGTTCTGCCATGCCAGTTCCAAGTTAGGGACCATCATGCTCCAAGGACCCCATGATCTTTGAAATTTCTGGGCACAGGGGATCGCTAAAAGATTTCAAAAGTGTGATTAGTGGAAATAGTTTCCTAGCAATAGCCAATTTAGTGACATGGAAGATGTGTGATACCAGTATTCTATTACAAATGGTACGTCTTCGATGCCTAGTTGGAGCAAAGGAAATTCTGCTCCTTTTGGAATAGTTACTTGAGCAAATTTTGCAAAGAGGTTGGTAAAAAAAGGAGTACGTTTTTTGTATCCCCCAAAAATAAGTATTAAGGAACCCTGAGATCCACAAAATCTCCAACAAAGTGGTGAAGGGTATATACTAGATAGACACAGAGGGATATAATACCACCTTGTGAACAGTTTCTGGTATTGCTTACCAAAATTGGACTTACGAGACTATTTGATCACTGTCGTCCACTGAGTATCAGTGAAGGACCTGGATAAATCTCTTTCTATGTGTGAACATAGGTCCTCATTTATTAAACCTGTCTAACAGTAAAACTGTGGGTGTTGCCCATCGCAACCAATCTGCACAGAGCTTTCATTTTAAAAACTGCTCTGCAAAAATGAAAGCTGAGCTTTGATTGTTTGCTGTGGGTAAGACAGACAGTGTTAGGGTAGAGTCACGTGGCTGTATTTCAGTACTTACACAACACACAATATTTGGTTCAGCACCTCCCAAAAACTTTAAATGTGGGTGCATGCTGTGACGGCTGTAATCTAATTACACATAACAATAACAGCAGCACACAAAAATAGAATACGTTGAAAAAAACTTTCTGCTTTAAAAAAACTCGAAAGTTTTATGAGGTTCTTTGTCTCGTTGAAAGTCGAAGGTGGGCTTAAGCAATTTTGCGCAAAAGTGTGAACAAAGAACCTCATAAAACTTTCGTGTTTTTTTAAAGCAGAAATTTTTTTTCAACGTATTCTATTTTTGTGTGCTGCTGTTATTGTTATGTGTATTTAGATTACAGCCGTCACAGCGTGCACCCACATTTAAAGTTATTTGGAGGTGCTGAACCAAATATTGTGTGTTGTGTATTACAAATAGGGGGGATGGGCTGCCTCCATCTTGGTTTTTAGCACTCCACCCATCTACACAGACTTTTTAATCAGTGCAGTGTATTTAGTAGCTGGTGCCTTCACATTCTGAAAGGTAGGTCTGGATGGACCACAGAGAAATATAGCGTTAGTGTAAACGTAGTGTAGGACCCACCTGCATTGAGGTCTCGCTGAAAGTCGAAGGTGGGCTTAAGCAATTTTGCGCAAAAGTGTGAACAAAGAACCTCATAAAACTTTCGTGTTTTTTTAAAGCAGAAAGTTTTTTTCAACGTATTCTATTTTTGTGTTGCTGTTATTGTTATGTGTATTTCAGTACTTAATCTGGATTTTGAAAGTGGATTTGATGCTGATTTCAGAGGCAGATTATCAGCTTCTGCCTCAGAAATTAACATGTCAGTTCTTTTTCAGTGTCGAAAAGAAATCTGCACTGTGGAAAATCAGACTCCTGTGCATTTTCCATTGGAAACAATGTGAGTCGGACTGCAGTCTGATTTGGATGCTTACTCTGATACAAATTCAGTGTTAAAACCGCATTAGAACCAGCGTCCAAATCCTTTAGACAGTTTTGGTAAATGAAGCCCCTAGTCTTTGGAATACCATATTGAATATTTAGTATCATGCTCAGAAGAAAAAGCACAAATGAATTTTGTCCATTCATTCCCCACTTGTTGGTCCCCACTATGTACATACTAGTAACATACAGACTTAATTCAAGTCTTCAGGAACTAAGTCACAGGCCCAAGATTGGTTTTATGAAAAGCAGTTGTTGAGCCAAAAATAGAAGTCGATTCAAAAGTAATAAAAATCAAAGGAAGGACAGACTTCTAATTCTCATTCTTGCTGGATTAATTTCTTTCTTTAGCACAAAAGATGCATCAAAAACTGCAGTGGTATTTTTTTTAAAAAAAACCTTTGTGTCAAACCACTCTGTAAAGAATCCTGTTCTGATTAACCAAATGTGCACTGGCCATATGTAGTAACTAAAAAGATCTATGCAATGTCTGACTTACCTCTGCTCACTGATTTTATGGAGGAAAAAAGTAAGAATATCTGCATTTTATTACAACCAGGTGCCAGCTATTTTTGCTCACAACAAAAGACAAAAAGCCTGGAAAAAGACTGTTATTTAAAGATATGTGAAGCCTCAGCCATGGTATCCTTAGGGTCTGTCCACACGGCATGGTTTCTTGGTCGGATTTTCCAAATCCCAAAACTGCCTGAAAACCGACAAAAAACCATCCCCATAGACCTTAATAGAAAATCCATTCAGTAGTCTACATTGAATGGATTTTCAGCCGGACGGCCTCTCAGTCACCAGCGTTCCGAAAAACTTGGAACATGCACAATCTTCCGCCTGGTTTTTGGGCAGCAGATGTGCAATGAAGTGGTAATGGGGGACAGACGAATCTGCAAACCTGAATGATCCGCGTACTGTATGATCCCCCAAAACCATGCAAAAGATGATAAAATACTGTCCAGATTCTTAAACAGAATCCGGCCGCCATCTTACATATGCCGTGTGCCCGTACCATTAGTAAATACTAAAGCAAGGCCTACACAGTGCTGATCACGGTTAGGAGGGCTATGACGATGGATAGGCAGAGGAAGGTGACCGCCTAGGGCACCTACCTCTGTCTATCCGTAAAGGGGTGCAGAGATGTATGGAGTGGGCTCAGGAGTTAAGTCCTCTCCATACATGTTGCAGCCAAGATCTGTCTTCAGTGGCTTGAACCGGAAATAACTTTTGATTCCAGCTGTTTACTTAGATGCCGCAGTTACTGCAACAGCATCTTAGCAGTTATACAAGCATTTTAGCAGTTATTTCAACATTGACTCCTCTGCGACACAATCACAAGGTCCCTACCAGCACTTACAGCGGCTGGGAGCCTAATTAAGGCTGAAAATACATATACAGTTGAAACCAGAAGTTTACTTACACTATATAAAAAAACACATATGCACGTTTTTCTCACTGACATGAAATCAGAATAAACCTTACCCGTTTTATGTCAATTAGATTACCAACATTATATATGTTTGCCAAATGCCAGAATAATAAGAGAGAGAGAGAATTTTTTAAGGCATTTTTAATGCAAGTGCGAGCAAGGCTACCTACAAACATGGCTCACTTACATCAGTTCTGTCAGTAGGAATAGGCCAAAATTCCTACCAACTGTTGTGACAAGCTTGTGGAAGGATATCCAAAAGGTTTGACCCAAGTCATACAGTTTAAGGGCAATGCTACCAAATACTAATGAAAAGTATGGAAACTTTTGACTTATTCTAGCATTTGGCAAATATAAATAATTTTGGTAATCCTAATTGACCTAAAACGGATAAGGTTTATTCTGATTTCATGTCAGATAGTGATAAAAGCATGCATATTTGTCTTTTTATATAGTGTATGTAAACTTCTGGCTTCAATAGTATAAATTTAAAATTAAAAAATACCCTCTTTTCCTGTTTTACAAAGAAAAAAGAATAAAAAATTAAGCATAATTGGTATAATTTTTTCGCCATAAAAAACTGATAACATGTTCATTCTTTGGTTAGAAAACAAATAGAAATTTACTATAGATGTCAATGGGGATGGCTAAAAACCTTGTGTAAAACATGCCCAAAACACTTGCATGTGGTTTTTAACACGGATCCAAGTCCAAAACCACATAGCAATGAGTGGGAATTGTTTTGGACTGTAAATCACAAGTGAAAAAAACACCCTATATCCACATGCAATACCACGTGAAATTCGTTTGAAGCGGTTTTCATAAGTAGAATCCCACAATTAAATTTTACCCACCGTGTGGATGTACTCTAAAAGTAAGCTTGCAGTGTACATTGTAAATTGAATTCAAATGTTAGTTCAATATTGTTAAAAATGTTTGAAACTGTAAAATTATATGATTCTTCCAAGCAGTTGCTTTGCATGTTTCTGCCTGCCAATACTGTAGTTTGTGCACAGGTTTATTTCTTGTTATGTTTGCTCTGGGGTATTTTGCTATGAATTGTGAGTGTGTTCTGTAGTGAGCTGTCTGGAATTTTAATAGTTTCCAACTGCATTCCATGGTTTTCTACAAGGTTATCTACCTTATATGTATAAATAAGATTTTAATCAATCTCACTGAACTCAAGAACAAAATTTTGACAAGACAATTACATTATTTAACCCATAAATAATATAACTTCGATAACAAAATCTTCAATTTTACCTGTAGTTGATGTGAAAACAAATACACCCCACATCAAGAACTACTACTTCGAGTTTTTGAATGACATCCACGATTTTTAGGCACAACACCAAGGGCGACATGTCAGAAAAGAGGCACCTCCATCCATGGCAGTTTTAAGGTGCATTAAATGAATGTATAGTGCGCCTGAATGAAAGAACCCATCAAAAAATCGGGCGTGTGGTATACCTTGTATAGTATAATTTATGCACTTAATGTAGGCGCATAGCATAATGTAGGTGCATAGCATATCATTACTAACTCTAGAAAAGCTCCTAGACAATACATTAGGCCAGTTTAAAGGGAGTCTATAAAATATCTCCCCGACCAGTAATAGGGCAATGTCACTCAATTACATAGCAACACCAAAACAAACAAGTACTTGACACCCATAAATTATAAAATATCATTTTTATTTTAGATATTTAAAAATTACGACCAATATTGTAACAATCAACATGTAAGACAGACAGCTAATAAAGCCACTAGCAGGGAAACAAGTACATGAACTAATATAGTAAGTATCTTTCTAAATCACATATGTATAAATATTCCATACTAAGTAAGATGATCACAAGTAAAAATTCTAGCACAACATATTAGAGTGATTTAACATGATTACAAAGAGTTCAATTACCCATAGTAGTATATGCTGTGATAGCTTGTCCCTGCACCCCAACGCACGTTTCGCCTCTGCTTCATCAATGATATTTTATAATTTATGGGTGTCAAGCATATCATTACTAGCATATTTGATGTGCCTACTTTAGGTGCATTCAAATGTGTCATGCCTGGCGTAAAATGCGCCTAGTTTTGATGTCCTACAGTTTGTTTATATAGAGAATAGGGCGTCAACAGTTTTTTGCCGCAAAATACAGCAAAAAAAAAGTGCAGCCCTAATGGAACATGTTGCCCAAAGTCTTCTAGACATTGAATGAACAAGTTGGTGACATATTTTAACATACATCTATCTTCTTCCATTCTTCAAGCACAATCTCTTTTAGAGCCTGGATGCTGCATAGAGAGTGATGCTCAACTTGTCCCTTCACACTCCCCCATAGGATTGGGTTCAAATCAGGAGACCTATTTGGACCCTGAATCACTTTCACCCTGTTCTTCTCCAGAAATGCAACAATGGCCTTACATGTGTGTTTTGGATTATTGTTATGTTGGAAAAGTAAACGGCAAGCTAGGGCACAGAGTGATTGTAGTATCTTCTCTAGAGCAGCACATCTGTAAAGTCATAAGGACACTGCTACTGCCATGTTTCACTGTAGGCATTATGCATTTTTTGCATTTTTCTTTGTACTCTTCATCTTTGTGACGCCATATAGTTTTGAAGCCATTGATTCCAAAACCATTTATCTTGAGACTACTGGGACTCTATACAGTCCCTGACAGAACTTCTGTCGCTTATCCATGTTGTGGAAACCAAAGCTTATAACCTGACTTAAAATTCATCCATTGGTTTTAGCTGAAACCCTCCCAAATGAGGTTCTTTTAACGAAAATACATTTGCTTCACTGCTGAAATATCTTTCAAGGGACACAGAAAGGTCAGATTTTGGCAAGACAAAAGTTTTGTCGCCTTGTCATATAATGCACACAATCCTAGTTTACAGCCTCACCTGTGCTCACTAATTGATTGGTTAATTAGTGGGTGTGTATAAGAATAACTCTAGCACCCCAGACCTTCACTTGAACTGCAACTTGACCTCTGATAACACGCCAAAAATCCACCCTGCGACCAAAGCCTGAAGACCAGATCCACTGCAGAGGTGGCTGGCACCTTTAATGTGTCTCAGCATCAAGTACAAAGAATTGAAAAAAAGATTTGAAGAGACTGGAGATGTTTTTGACAAGCCCAGGTCCGGCAGACACCGCAAGACAACTGCTCAGTAGGAACGTTTGTTGGTTCGAAAATCAAAAGCCAGCTCCTCTTCCACTTCAGCACAGCTCCAACAGGCCTGGTCACCTCAAGTCCCTGTGTCAACAAGAACAGTTTGTAGGATTCTCTCTCAAAATGGCCTACATGATCGAATCAGTGCCCAGAAGCCAGCACTTAACAAAAGGCAATTAAAAAACCATGTGGCATTTGCCAAGGCCCACAGCCTCCTAAACATATTGACGCTGGAAAAGTGGCAGAAGGTGGAGTTCTCAGATGAATCTTCAGTTGAATTACACCACAGCCACCGCAAATACTGCAGGAGACCTACTGGAGCCCGTATGGATCCAAGATACACCCAGAAAACAGTTAAGTTTGGTGGTGGAAAGATCATGGTTTGGGGTTACATTCAGTATGGGGGTGTGCGAAACATTTGCAAGGTGGAAGGCAATATCAATAGCCTAAAATATCAAGAAGTATTACCTACCTCTTACATTCTCTATCATAAAAGGGGTCAAATTTTTCAGCAGGATGGTGCTCCATCTCATACATCGATCTCTACATCAAAGTTCCTCAAGGCAAAGATCAAGGTGCTCCATGACTGGCCAGCCCAGTCACCAGACATGAACATCATTGAGCATGTTTGGGGTAGGATAAAAGAGGAAGCTTGGAAGACAAAATCAAAGAATTTTGATGAACTCTGGGAGGCATGTAAGACTGCATTCTTTGCTATTCCTGATGTATTCATCAATAAATTGTATGAATCATTGTCAAAACACATAGATGCAGTCCTTCAAGCTCATAGAAGTCACACAAAATATTAAATATGGCTCTAACAGCAGCACAACTTCATTCACCAATGTTATGAAACATATCTTTGTATTTTAAGTGAATTATTTGTCCGATTTTCACATTACTTTCTGTGGGCGACAAAACTTTTGTCTTGCCAAAATCTGACCTTTCTGTGTTGCGTAAATGATCAATATTTCAGCAATGAAGCAAATTTATTTTCGTTAAAAGAACCTCATTTGGGAGGGTTTCAGCTTGCATATGAGTCCATTCTAACACCAATGGATGAATTTTAAGTCAGGTTATAAGCTTTGGTTTCCACAACATGGATAAGCGACAGAACTTCTGTCAGGGACTGTACTCTTGAATGATGAGAGCAAGATAAATGTTTTTGGAACTGCTGACTTTAAAACTGTATGGTGTCGCAAAGGTGAGGAGTAAAAAGAAAACTAAATGGTGCCTACAGTGAAACATAGTGGTGGCAGTGTCCTTATGAAGGACTGCGTGAGTGCTGCTAGTCCTCATCATGCCATATAATTCTCTGAAATGCATGCTATTTCTAGATATAATTCCCTTTAAAGGAATTTTACCACAGTAGAAAATGATGGCATACCGCCTAACCCCTGAAAGTCATAGAGCAGACTGGAGAGACGGTTGTACTTGCGCACAGCTCCCCACTCTGTTCTATGGGAGTTCCAAACATAACCGAACACGCCGCTCGGCTTTACTCTGAACTCCCGTAGAACAGAATGGAGAGTAAGAGTGACATGTATGAACGGGGCTGCGCCAGTTTCTGGTGTACTTTGAGCTAAAAAGAATGTATGAACAGGTGACCTCCAAACTTTGGTGCGATAAGTCCCTTTATGGTACGCCAAATACACTTTTTAATGCGCCAAAGATTTGTGGCGTTCTGGGGGCGTGTCGCACCACATTCATAGGATTAGACACATTTATGAATCTTTGATGCCAAACCTAGGCGCAGAACAGTTAGAACAACCAGACCAGGTTAAAGGTGGTGCCTGAGCCTGAGTCGTCGTATTGGCACTAGACTGCGCCTGTATGTATGACCTACAGAAGAACGGGTTCATACATTCTGGCACATTCTACACTGCCTTAAAGCTATTTAGAACTGGCCTATCAGCGCCAACGTTCATACATGTCGTCAAAAGCATGCAAATTAACTAGCTCTCCAGTCTGCACTATGACGTTCGGGGGCCCGTTCCCTTGATAGCGATATGCCGTCATTTTGTGGTAAAATCCCTTTAATAATACCCTTATAATTGCAATATAAAGGGATTTAAGAGAGAGTAACTCTATACTGGATTGTTTGCCACCTGAGGTCTGTAAAAATTGATAGAGATGAGCCTTCATAATGTAAAAGCCTTGATGTGAGAAGGTTTACTAAGCTTATAAGTAGCTGCATCAATAGCATGTTAATACATATTGCAACTAAATTCTAAAGTGCCCATACCGCATCAATTCAGTCAAGCACTTGTTCAGCCAACTGCTATTCCTCTTGCGCCACTCATACATATGCATGATCATCTTGGACAAGCATGCATGTGCTTTCAGCTGGAGAGGAGAGAGATTCACAACTAGACACCAGTGGTTGCATTATATGTCTAAGGAGAACAAAAGGATGAATCTTTAAATTGCAACATGCTTGATGCTTCTTTTCATCTGTTACCATCTGTTGGCTGTTCCTGCTGAAATTGGCAGATTCAGCTGATTTTTATCTAATATGTATATATAGGGTTCATTAAATCTGCAGTAAAATTACAGTTGTGCAAAACCTGTAATTTATTGTCACCGGCAGAGAAGATCTAGTATTTCTTTTGAAGTAGTCCAATCTCTTAAAACTACCTCCTGAAAGTAAACAAAAAGTATATATTGTATCCTAGTACTACCTGTGTTTAGTCTGTATTTGAACAAACTCTGTGATGGATGGACGGATGACAGCAAGTAGCAGCCAGGCTAGAAGAGACTTGTCACTGAGCTGTAAAAATGCCTGCTTGTCAATGAGGTGCACTCTTCTCAGATGTCTGTCTGCATATCTCATTGCTCTGGATGCTGCTGGACACTGGTGTTTTCAAGGTTTTGGTCCACTATAGTTATGTAAGTATAGATAAATTCAATTACTTACAGATGTGATTTATTCTTTCATACTGTAATTATATTTTGATAGTGTCATAGCCTGCAGAACAATACTCCAGCATGTTTGTACCAGATATATGTATAATGCTGGGTTTGTATCACATCTAGTGCAGTGCATCCTATAGTCTATAGTATACATCTATATGTATGTTCAAAGTATGAGATGCAAGTAAAAAACGTATTACTGATTCACTGACCATTTATAACAATAGCAAGCTTTATTATTCCCTAGATCTGCCAATATCTGGTTAAAATGAATACTTGCTGTTCCTTGTAATAGACACTGGTTACAATAATTTGGTCTGGTACATTTCTTGTATTAGATTCAAATTATTGTACTCTAACCCCATAGTGTCTTTTCTCCTACATATCTTATCCGAGGGTTAGAGTTCATTTCAGTGGCCAGACAGGAATCTGGGGGGCTGGTATAACACACACTCCTAGGGAACCCTATTGGTGCTTTACCTTGTATGATAGTTCAGAAATTCGGCACTGATTACATTGGGAAATGTTACTTGAGGTACGTGTCTTAACCTCTAGTCACTGTGAGATGACTGGATGCCACAAACATCTGATGAATTCTCATAAACATTAAAGTAGCTAAGAGAAGCCATGACATTTGGAATCTGGATTTAAATTTCAGCACATGTAGACTATGCTATTTTAATCCCTGCATAAACTGTAAGATAAAACATTGCATTGGTTTTTGCTTACATTTAGGTGATTAGATTTTGTTAAAAAAGAATGAAAACCACAATCCGTCTTTAGGCAGCTGTATATTATTATAGTGTATCCAGAATATTATTCGTAATGCAGAGTTTTGATCTTTTGCTTCTTTCTGTTAAAGGGTGAATGCCTACAGGATGTATTTGTGTGGATTTTGGTGAAGATTTCTCTACATTGACCTCAACGAGAAAAATAAATATTACAGGAAAGGTTTATCTGCAGACTTTAATACAGATTTTGTTTTTCCCATTGAAGTCAATCAGAAAATAGGCAGTAAGGGTATGTTCACACGGCTTATTTTGGGGCGTAGTTGCGGGCATATTTCACCACGCATTGCGCTTAATACGCGGTGAAATGCGCCCCGCAATTACGGTAACCCATAGCTCTCGTAGAGAACTCTGGATTACGCCTCGCCCCCCTGCACGTAAAATACGGTTATATTGTACGCGCAGCGAGATAAGTGACATGTCAATTATTCGCCACGAGTAATGAATGTTTATGGGGCTGACGGCCTTCCCGTGCTTTGGGAGTGCGCGACTCCCAAATCACCCGGCGTATTGCGGTGCCTACTGTACGTGCTGCAATTATGCCGTGTGAACAAGGCCTTAAATCAACTACTAAATCTAAGGAAATGGGGTTGCTACGTAGGGAGAAACTCAAAACAGGGAAATACCAGTACTGTGACCCCTTCGTTTTCATGATCGGTGGAGATTCCAAAGGAAGGACTTCCTCTGATTATGAAGTGATGGTATACTCAAGTGGTAAGTGATCACTTAATACAATGGGAATTAGGTTCATTATTAAAATGGATACAATTAATATTGTGTGCAATCCTTACCACCCGGATAATACTTAGTCATGTATTTTTTTAATAAACAAAAACCTACAGTGGACAACAGACCACCCCCAAATAAATGTAAAATAGCGCCATTTGCAGTTTTGTTCTAATCAACTTTAGTTGTAGATTTTGCTAGTCTTCTAGTCCCTTTACTAAAACTGGCTTATCACATGGGAGCTGGATAAACCATCCAACCTTATAAATCAATTAATAACTTTCCGGCACTAGATACCCACAGATGTGAAGAAGTTAACATTATGAAAAAAAATTATGTTATAGACTTTATAACTGCATACTATCTCATATATCCTAAAACAAATGCACATTTGAAGGAGTATTTGATTCCTTTTATGCCAGGTGGAGAAATAGTTTGGTAAGACATCATTTCTTTGAATTTTTTTTAATATTTCATCTCTCAATAGAAAATGTTTTGCTAGTACATAGTGTAACCAAACCACACCCAGGAAAGTGGAAAAAACTCAATGCCAAAACATAAAAGACTAACTGTGTGTCTGTAAAATACCATCTAAGTGCCAATGGTGCACTTTTCTGACTAATACAGGAGGTTAAGTAATTTCTATACTGCAGCTTAGCTTGGCTTGGTACTGGTAGCAATCACTAACGAACTGTATTTCTGCTTTGAATAGTTACACATGGTTTACACACTTGTAGACTACTATCTCAGTAACTCACTTCTTCTACAGTTAACTTGCATAATATACAATACTGTAAGATAATTGGACTTCAGTAAATGTCATTTTTTCGTTTACCCAATGGACCGCTTCATTTGTGTAAGTATTGACATGACACAAAGCCTTCCTATTGGGTTGCTTCAGACTTTAACAAGACTATGGTGAGGAGAGAAGTCTGAGAGGCCCAGTGGTATTCATCCTTTAAAGGGGTTGTCTCACTACATTGATTCATTTTGCCTCAGTCCTGTTTTCTTGGTTTCATTTTGAATTCAGGGGCGTGTTTACTGGCTTCTACTAGGCTGCAGTAGAAGCCAGGTCTGCAGCTATAGCAACCAGTGCTGGCAGCCTATCAGGAGAGATCACACAGGTCTGTAGCTATAGTGACCTGAGATGCTGATGCAGCCCATACTAGAGGAGATATCTCAGAATAGGTAGGACACTGTTAATGGACATATATTGCAAAGTGACTTGTTTTTGCAAGATCTTTAACATAAAAAGCAATCTTTGTAGTGAGACAACCCCTTTAACCCTGTAATGAAATCTGGACTTCGTTGTAGTGAGCCCCCATGTAGATGCCCCCAACATAGTCTCCAATAACAACAGCTGTCATGTCTGTATCATAATTAAAGGCAGTTGATGTACTTGATTAAGCTAATGTCAGGACAGGCAGGGTTCACTCAATATGTGTAACAGGTAGAAGGTCAGGGCAGGCAGCAAAGGAGGAAAATTGTCAGACAACAAGCCAGGTAAGAAATTTACAGACACAGTCAAAAGTATACATTATACCTAAAGAACCTTATTTCTCAGGCCAGGGGCAAATCCAGAAGAGTCCTTCAAATAAGGTATGTGAGAACATATGCAGGAGAAAGAGCATATGTGCTGCAAGTGTTCACCAGAGGACAAGGATTATAGTCAGAGAGATGGTGCTGCAGTACAGAACTAGTGGGGAGCAGCAATCACCGTCGTAGTCAGCGACGTAAACTTCAGCAGTGGAACATAGCACGGCATAGGGAACTTAATCTTAAAAAATAAATGAATAGAATAAGTAGGATACGTTCTTCGCCAGTTTTTAATATGCTTGTTCATGCATTTTCAAGCACTGGTTACTCTTTTATTGTTTTTGGAACAGTGCACATGGGAATCTGTTAACTGAATGACATCTAGGCAAGCCATACCTAACCCTTAATAGAATAACTTTATTAATAACCTCACCCGAAGCCTCTTCTTGACCTTTCACTGTATGTAGCTTTTTGGCAAGAGCTACTAAACCACAGCAGCAAAACAGAGTGAGGGTCATTCTCTCTTTTCAAGTTAATTGAAAATACATGTTGGTAACCAGATGTTAGCTATCTGTTTACTGTATAAAATGTTGTAAATAATAGTTGAGGAGATTTGGCAATTAAATTGTCCCTTTTTTATACAATTGAACTGAAAAAATTAAAAAACGTAAAATTAAAAAGTATCTTGTTGGTGATTCAGAAAAGCTAATATCGCAGAAGGTCGTGTGAATCTAACAGCTGCTTCACATGTAACAAATACACTAGATCAAGGCAGACAAAATATCTTACATATGAAACAACTGTTAGCTGGACCTGTTTGTAATTTGATACTGTCAATCTTTTCAAAAAAACAAGTGTTACAACTAAATTGTTCAGGTGACTTAAAACGTGGCAGATTGGTTGCAGACATCTCTGTGCCTGAAATCTGTTCCATACATTCAAGTATGCTAAAGCCATACCAGTAAAACCATGTGCCTACTATTATGTACAGTAGCTCCCCCTTGTGCTGGAAAATGGCAACGACTCATCCAGGCCTGGACGCCACAGGATTGCTGAAGTATCTGGCACCATGGCATTAGCAGTAGTTCCTTTAAAGATACACTGCCACCAGAAAGATTTCTTAAAACCAATATACCAATATTCCTGGAAAAAATATTTTGTTTAACCTTTTTGAAGTTCTATGTAATTAAAAATTATTCTGATCTCTGTGAGAGAAAACTTTGGTATGGCGGGACAGATTAATCTCACTTTACTTCAGCTGCTACTTATCTCTACATAGTCTCATTACAAATAGTAGGTCATGACATAATATTTGATAAGACTATACTAGACTATAATCAATACATAGGGTAATCTTTTTCTACATTAGGCGGAGAGAAGAGGGGTTTGTTACAAATGATCAGGTTATTGCTGATAATATTTACACTACTCAGACCAGAGCCAACCAGAAATAAGGACCATCAAGCATTCCTCTCACTGTGGTGCTATCAGAGCTCACATAAAGGAAGTCAGAGAGAGTAATGTACATAGGAAAACTTTGTCATGTTCCACAAGCTTTCTGAACAATTTTTGCAGTGTAGCATTCTGGAAAACTGTTCAGTGAAGATTGGCACTTGATCTACAGCAGTGTTAGGTATGTAGTACATATTAATGCACCATCCACATGAATCCCATGACCCAAAGAGTTCAAGCTGAATATTGTCCAGAGCATAACACTGCCTCCGCCACTTGCTTTGCTCCAATATTGCGTCCTTTCTTTTCCCCAGGTGAGCGTTGCACATGCCGTCCATATTGTTTAAGAGAAAATGTGAATTTTCAGACCAGGCCACTTCCATTGCTTCATGGTTAAGTTCTGATGCTCATCTTGCTCAGTGGTAGTCAGTAGTCAGTATGAACATTCTGTCGGGCAGGGATGTAGCTATACAGGATGCAGAGGTAGCAGTTACTACTGGACCCTCTAGTGTGAGGGGACCCAAAGACCCCTCTGCTACAGCTAGCTGTCACTCTCGACATGCATCTCTGAAGCTTGAACACCGGTGACCCTGTCACCCGTTCACTAGGTTTCTGTCAGTGGACCACTTTTTTAGATCCTAACCATTGCGTACTGGGAACACACCAAAGGATCTGACATTTTGGAGTAGTTCTGACCCAGTTGTTACTAAGATTCTTGTGCTTGCCCGTTTGTCTTGCTTCCATTAAAAAAGTTCCAGGAACTGACTAATCACTTGTTGCCTAAAAGGTTAGGATTTTGGTACTATATATAGATTTCCTTACAAAGACTAGACTACAATGGTTATACTAGAAGAACTGACTGCTGGAAAGTAAAGTAGAGATCATCAACATGCTAATAAGATACATGGAAAAATGGTATGTATTTGTATTTACAACTGATTTATCCATAGTAGAAGTTCATCATTTTTCATTATATACCTTGACCAATTGTAAGCTTAATCATTGTGGCTCTCGTTAGACTATATGTTTAGCTAAAGGTGCCTTAGGTACTAAGCCATGACCACTTATAAAGCCCGTTTACACTTGACAGTTGTCATGATTGTCTGGTTTCTCAGCAACTGTAATGATAATCAGTAAATGTTAACAAAGGGAGTCATCAACTGTGATACTGTAAAATGTACAGTAATTTTAATGGCATGATTGATAAATGGAAATGCTACTTATTGACATTGACACAAAGAGCTGCCTAGCCACACAGCCAGGTCCTCCAGGTCCTGCTGTTTAGTGGTGAGGACTTTGTTCTTGAGAACTAATATGCCCTGCCAGAAAATACACTATGCTGTACTAGAATCTGTATTCATAAGTTAGTCCTTCCCAAATAATAATAAATACAAATACTAAATACCACCACAATTCTGTGATAATTCCAATTATTTCTGGAGGTAAGGCAACTACAAAAAAAACAATTATGTGTTCATTTCAATTATTTGGGGAGGCAAGGCAACTAAAAAAAACACATTTCTGGATTTTTATTCACTGTTTGAAATAAATAAGGTTTTGAACCTAGGACCCTTGTGCTGTGAGGTAAAACATTTACCTCTGAGCTACTCACAGCTTTATACATAAACAAACCTTTCTTTGACTAAAGAGGGGAAAGGCCTGGTGATGGCATCCTGCAGGATCACATGATAAGCAATTCAAACATCACACACACCCCTTTCTGAGCACACAGAGCTGAAGAGCTGGATGCAGGAGGCATGAAATGAGATCGTGGCAAAACCCCTTTGACTTTAGGGTACGCTAAACTGCAATATACTAATGTATTTCAGCGTAGTGAACAATGACTGCATTTCTGTTAAATCCTGAGGCAGGGTATAATAGGTGCAGTACAGTGGCAGGCTGATTGCCATGCCAAATGGTTAGCTCCCCACAATTGGCTAGTTGTCCTGGTGCTACTGACTGCAGCATCAACCAGTAGGGTCAGTTATTCTGTTATTTTCGGTAGCATGTTGGATCAGTGGTTAGCATTATTACACGCAGCATTGGGATTCTGGTTTCAAATCTGCCCAAGGAAAATATTTGCAGATTTGTGTGTGGGGTTTTCTAAAGATAATCCTGATGCTTCCCACAATCTAGAAACATACTGTCACGCAGAGTCAACAAGCGCCAACCTATTCACCATGCTCACTGTGCAGCTATTTCCTGCCCTATGTCATCTTGCTGAAGCTGCTTCTCTCCATGCTTCAAAAACTTCCAGCACTCCTACAGCATGCTGTTGCTAGATATTCTCAACCCCGCTATAGGGAGATACGGCTAGACTCTTAAAACACTTAACCCCCCCAGTGTCCGGCAATATTATGCTTCCACAGCCATTCCCCTTCCACCGTTAGGTGTATTGGGCAGCTCCTCCCTCCACACCTTGCCTGAGATTTTAGTTCCTAGATTCCAGGTTTCGTAACATTCAGCAAAGGTGTTTTCGAATCTTGATCTTCTGTTACTGACAATGGCTTGTTATTTCGTTCTGTCCAACATCTCCACTCCTGACCTCAGCTACATTGTATGAACCTGTGCTGTCTGCCCTGACCTGGGATTGCCTGACTATGCCTTTGTTTTTCCCTTGGTTCTTCCCACCAGTGTGTCTGACTCCTCAGTCAGCAACTACTGGTTCGGGGACTGCTCGAGAGTGGCATTTGGTGACTACCCCACCAGCCCAAGCCTATCCTTTCCATCAGAGACTCTAGTGAAGACCAGATAGTCACTTAGTCCCGCCCCTCCAGTGTAACCCGGTCAGTGGTGCTGTGGGTCCACACCTACCATTGTCACACATACAACATTGTAAGCCCCAGTAGAGACATGGATCAATGTGAGTGATGACAATGTCTCTACAGCACTGTGGAGTATTATAGCACTATATTAATACAGTAGGTTGCAAAAGTATTCAAAGCCCTTGAACTTTTCCTTATTTTTAAAAGTTATAGGCATAAACTTAAATGTATTTTTGAAATGTATTTGTGAAGTGTAAAAATAAAATGATGCTTTTCCAATTTTTTTTAAAAAGTGTTACATGCATGTGTATTCAGCCCTCCTGAGTCAATACTTTGTAGGACCACCTTTAGCTGCAATAACAGGTGCAGTCTGTTGGGGGATGTCTCTACCAGCTTTGCACATCTAGAGGCTGGACTTTTTGCCCATTCTTCTTTGAAAAAAAGCTCTAGCTCAGTCAGATTGGTTGGTGAATGTGAACAGCAATTTTCCAGTCCTGCCAAAGATTTTCAATGGGATTTAGGTCTCGACAGTGACTTGGTCATATTAACATATGAATATACTTTAATTTAAACCCTTTCATTGTAGCTTTGGCTGTATGTTTAGGGTCGTTGTCCTGCTGGAAGGTGAACTTAAGTCCTGTTCTCAATTCTTTTGCAGCCTCTAACAGGTTTTCCCTGTGTTTAGCTCCATCCATCTTCTCATCAACTCTGAGCAGCTTCCTAGTCCCTGCTGAAGCAAAGCATCCCCACAGCTTGATGCTGCCACCACTGTACTTCACGGTGGGGATGGTGTGTTCAGGGTGATGTGCAGTGTTGGCTTTCCTCCACACATAGGGCCACATGTATGAAAACTGTCTAGGTCAAAAACTCACTTTGTTGCCCATAGCAACGTCTCATTTTTCCAGAGCACTATATGAAATGAAAGGGGCACTCTGATTGGTTGCTATGGGCAACAAAGTCAATTTTAGACCTAGACAGTTTTCAAACATGTGGCCCATAGTGTCTGGCATTTAGGTCTCATCTGACCAGAGCATCTTCTTCCACATTCTTGCTTTGTTCCCTAAATAGCTTTTTGGAAACTGCAAACAGGACTTCTTAAGACTTACTTTCAGACCGGGCTTTCCTTTTTGCCACTTTTCTGTAAAGGCCGGATTTGTGGCGTACATGACTAACAATTGTCTTGTGGACAGATTCTCCCATGTGAGCTGTGGATCTCTGAAGCTCCTCCAGAGTGACCCTGGGCCTCTTGTCTGCTTCTTTATTTAATACTCTCCTTGTCTGGGCTGTTTAGGTGGATGGCCATGTTTTGGTAGGTTAGCAGTTGTGCAATACTCCTTCCATTTACAGATGATGGATTGAACAGTGCTCTGTCAGATGTTCAGAGCTCTGGCTATTTAAAAAAAAAAAAAAAAAAAAAAACTAACCCTGCAATACACTTTGCCACATCTTCATCCCAGAGCTATCTGGTGGCTTCCTTGGTTTTCATGATGCTGTTTGTTTACAAAAGTTCTTTAACAAACCTGTGAGGCCTTGCCTTACACTGAGAATATTTACTAATGAGATGACTTCTAAAGATTAATCACACTGGATTTTATTTAGGGGTATCAGAGTGCAGGGGTCTAAATACATAGGCTGGCACACTTTTCTAGTTTGCAAAATTAGGAAAAGCATGTATCTTTTTCTGGACACTTTACAAAAACTCGCTATTTTGTGTTGCTCTGTCATATAAATTATCAATAAAATACATTTAAATTTTTGCTGTTATGTTTAAAAATAAGAAACTGTTCAAGGGTATGAATACTTTGTAACCCACTGTAAAATAATAACCATCCCATCTGCTTATTGTGATTGTCAGTTGTAAGATACTGTCCGCCTGACATACATGTTCCAGTTCTGTAGACATCCTTTTTCATCTCATTATGGATTACGTGCAGACTTGACAATTCGCCTCAGGATACTCAATTTACTCTTGGTAAACTAAACTAAAATCAATAAATAACGAGACAGACTAGTATATTTTGGAAGCTGAGGGTTCAGTCACAGCATTTACGTAACAAACAATTGTTTGACCAGGTCTTGCCAAGTCATTTAAACAACTTTTATACAAAAGACTGTATAATTTCCCACCGCCAAACTACACTGAAACAGTGAACAGGAACTCCAAATTTATATATCACCAACCATGGCAAACAACACTTCTATTAAAACAAAGCATGCCCATTGACATCATGCAAACCAGAGAGGTATATTAAACCCTTAAGTCACAGGCCTGAAAAGTACTTAATGACCAGCTAAATTTTGTGTTTTAACAGTGTAACTTTTTTATCTTTTAAGTGATGCAGTTGTATGAGGACTTGTTTTATAATACATTACTGAATTACAGAATTTTTTTACATTTTTTAAAAAATTTGTTAGGTTTAATTATTTTTTTCACACTGTTCACATTTCACACTAAATAATTAGATGAATTCTGTAGGTTATTATGGATGTTTAGATACCTAATGTGTGTAGGTTTTTTGTGTGTGTAATGTATGCACAATACCTTTTTTATCAAATATTTTTTATTTTATTATTTATTTTATATTTTTTCTACACTATTTTAAGTTTTTTCAAAACTTTTTTTTAAATCCCATTAAGGGATAACTATTTAACACTTTTTTTTACACTTAATAATGTATTATTCCTGTATGCTAATGCATTACCATATGTGGCACAGACAGCAGTCAGGGCAGCACACAGTATGCCCTGACCGCAGGCTCCGAATGTATACAGCTCTTTGGTTACTCTAGGTCCACAGGGCTGACGGTACAGATATTCCCCGAGCTCCACCGTGAGTCCCGATCATTGTCGGACTGGCCCACCGGAGGATCCTGGTCCGACACAGCAACACAAGTATCCGGGCCCGGCCCGCACATCATGCCTAAGAACACCCAAGCCCTCTGTCCCGAGTGTTCACAGGATGTCTGTGTGGATGCCATTCTGCGAAGTAGGTCTAAGGCCCTAGGCCTCAGATCTACTAAGAGTCGGCCCCGCGCCATCACGCAGGCAGCGCAATGACATCATATCGCGCCGCCTGTGATGGGCTTCACTAGGAGAAGCCCGGCAGTGAAGCTTGGCCTGTCGCAGCTGCTCGTCGGGGAATGGGAAAAAGTGAATGCATTTTTTTTTCGTCTAATGGAGTCCGACCTGCTTGGGGACTATCTACTGCCTACCTAGGGGCAAATTACCTACCTGGGGCAATCTGCCTATCTGGGGGAAGTTTTACTACCTATCTGGGGATAAACTATCTATCTGGGGGCAATTTACCTACCTAACTGGTGGCAATCTACCTAAATACCTGGGGGTAATCTACCTACCTGGGGGAAATTTACCTACCAACCATGGGGAAATCTACTTACCTATCTGGGGGTAATCTACCTACCTACCATGGGCTTAACTACTGCCTACCTACCTACCTACGGCCTGTCTACCTACCTATGGCCCAACTACCTACCTGGGGACATTCTACTTCTTAAATGCCTGTGGTCTAACTGCTCCCTACCTAACTCCTAACTGGGCTTATCTACTGCCGACCTGCCTGGGGCCTCCAAACCTCCCTACCTGGGAGCCTAACTACCTAGGGTCTACCTACCTACCTTAGGCCTACCCACCAACCTGCTTGGGGCCTACCTAACTACCTATGGTCTACCTACCTTCTCTTTTTACCTACCTACCTGGGGTCTTGCCCATTTAGCTATCTACCTAGGACTTGCCTAACCACGTACCTGAAGCCCCTCATTTAGGGGACTACTTTATCTATTTAAGGTCGACCTATCTGTAGGGCCATATTCAGTATTCATGCTGCCCTAGGCATTATAGAAAGCCATCAGCCACATGCTGATTAGTGTTTCTGTATTTTACAGGTTTTTCCACTGGACTGTGTCGGACCAGTGTTGGATCTATTTCTTTAAGACAATGGTCAATAAGGGATGTTGTTTATTTAAATAAAGCGTTTTGTGTTGTTTTGGTCTATTTTTTACCACTATTTTTCCAGTGTTAGTAATAGAGGTGTCTGACAGACGTCAGTAATAAAAAAAAACTACAAATTTGGTATTCCTGCATGCATTGGGACCCAAATGAAAAAATCCTATTTTATTCCATGTTATTCCATGGCAAAAAAATTGTATTGTATAATTGTTCTGACCTACAGCAGTAGTCAGCAAGCAATTTTTACCTCAAAACGCAAAAATAAAACCCAAAAAGCAACAAGTGGAATTTTGTTTTTTTCAGTTCCACCTCACAAACATTTTAAAGCTTTTCAGTACACCATATGGTACATTATAAACAATACAGCTTGTCCCACACAAAAAAGACGTTATAGCTCTATTGATGGAAAAATAAAAAAAAAGTTTGAAGGTAGGATTACAAAAATAAAAAGAGCTGTGCCAGGGAGCGGTTAATATACATGCTGTTATTTTACAAGATTCTCAGTAAGTAGAATGGAGCCTACTGTGAGAGTGCTGAATTCTTTCCTGCGCCGGCGTCTGTTAAAGATTTAGAATGAAAGAAGAGGTATGAGACATGACAAGACATAACTGTATTACATTTCATTAGCCCACTAACAAAATTATTTAGCTTGCTTAGTATTGCCTTTAAAAAATCTAAAATCAAAGGTGCCAAGTTAGATATTTTGCTAAATACAGTGTGTCTGTAATGGGATTTTTTTTATATTTCATGCGGTATTTAATATATTTGTGTGTATTTGATTATTATAAAGTCAACTGTTATTACTGTATATTGGTCACACAATGTTTTTTTGATATTTAAACACAATGCAATATTAGACAGAGGGAACTAAACAGGTAATAGGTTTTCTTTAATTGCTATTAGATTTGTACAGTGGGTTGCAAAAGTATTCATACCCCTTGAACGGTTCTTCAGTTTTAAACGTTACAGTCATAAACTTAATTGCATTTTATTGATATTTTATGTAATAAGACAACATAAAGTAGCAAGTATTTGTGAAGTTTAAGGCTGCGTCCACACGGCAGAGGATACAATACTGGTTGGATTCGGATTAGAATTAATATTTTACACTTGGTTTTCGGTTTTTTGCCTCTTTTTTGTGTTTTTCGGGTGCCCTATTCAATTGAACAGTACTGTAATCTGCCGTTTTACGGCGGCTTATAGAACATGTTCTAAGTTTTTTCAAAATCGTTGGTTTTTAAATCTGAACTGTTTATACTACAGCTCAGTTTTTTTATTGAGGTCTATATGAATGACTTACAGTCTGATTTTTACAGATTCTAAATACGGAATCCACATAAAAAACAGACTGTAAACCACTGCCGTGTTTATGTAGCCTAAGGGAAAGAAAATGATATGTACTTTTCCAAATTTTTGCAAATTACAAAAACTGAGAAGTGTGGCATACATATGTATTCAGCCCCCTGAACTTTGATACCCCTAAATAACTGCAGATTTTTTGTAAAGGCCTTAAAGGTTTGTTGAAGAAAATTAGTTAACAAACAGCATCATGAAAACCAAGCAATACACCAGACAGCTCAGGAATAAAGTTGTGTCAAAGTGTATATCAGGGTTAGGTTTTAAAAAGATAGCCCAAGCTCTGAACTTGTCAGTCACAGAGCACTGTTCAATCCATTATCCATAAATGAAAGGAGTAAAGCACAAATGCTAACCTAAACTGACAGCCCAGGCAAGGAGACCACTAATTAGAGAAGCAGCCAAGGGGCTCAGGGTCACTCTGGAAAAGCTGCAGAAGTCAATTAGGAGAATTTGTCAATGGGACAACTATTAGTTATGTACTCTACAAATCTGACCTTTTTGGAAGAGTGGCAAGAAGAAAGCCATTTTGAAAGCCTCAAGAAGTCCCATTTTTCAGTTTGCAAAAGCTATGTGGGGGACACAGCAAGTATGTGGAAGATGGTGCTCTAGTCAGATAAGAACTAAATTAAACTTTTTGGCCTAACGCTACATGTGGTGAAAAGCCAACACTACACATCACCCTGAACAGACCATCCCCACCGTAAAGCATGGTGGTGGCTACAATCAAATGGCTTCAATCAAATAGAATGGGCAAAAATTCCATCCTCTAGATATGTAAAGCTGCTGGAGACATACCCCTACAAAGTATTTACTCAGGGGGGCTAAATACATATGCACAACACACTTTTCAGTATTTTCATTTGCAAAAATATTTTTTTTTCAAATTCAAAAACGGTTTTATTGAATTATAGAATAATACAATACAAATGATATATATCACAAACTTGAACAAATACAGAGAGAAATTATATACCTCAAAGTAGAACTAATTTGCAAAAATTTTGAAAAGCGCGCACCATTTATTTTACACTTCACAAATACTTGCTACTCTGTGTTGCTCTGTCACATAAAATATCAATGAAATACATTTAAGTTTGTGGCTGTAATGTTTACAATTTAAGTGGTATGAATACTTTTGCAACACAATGTGTATATGAAATAAAGCTATTCAATAATCTTAAAAGGTTAATGTCCCCTTAAATGCTGAACAAACAGCCGGTTGGATGGTATGTTAAAGGTCTTTACTCTTTCCTGTTGTATCTGATGATTTTTGTGCATGTCTGTAAATGTAAACTTGTTTAAAAGGTAACTAAACATAGAACAAGAACAACAATCAAGCCTTACAAGAGATCCTTATTTTTCTTAGTCCTCTTTTTCCCCTATATCAAGATTGCAGAACATTAAAAATATAATAGAACAGCAAGGCAATTGGGTTGAGGCTACATACGTTTTACCTACACAGTGAGTGTGGCTATTTTATTGAAAGGAATCTTCTAAGTAATCAGTGCCTTTGTACACACAGGAGGACCAGCCACTTGTACCTCATTGACTCACAATGGCACAGTGCATTCATAGTTTCCAAAAGTCTTGATTTTTAATCCTGCACCCTATGAGACTTGGTGCTAGCACAATGCAGTGATATCATCCCATATAGCATAGGTTGTAGGGTGGGAGAAGTCTGTAGTCTGAAATGTACTGATAATCATAGAAACAGAGATAACATTATAAATGCCTGGCAAACAGCAGGCAAGTACTCACCAAGGGGCACCATAAGGGCATGTCCCCACGGCAAAGGTTTTCGGCCGGTTTTTCAGACGGTTTGCGGTTTTTCAGACCGCCTGAAAAACCGGCCAAAATGAGCACAATGGTGCTCTATGCAAAACCTGTGCAGCAACCACTGCACAGGTTCTGCCGTCGGACGGTTTTGCCGCCGGCGGTCCGGTGGAAAAACATTATAGAAGCACAATCTTCCGTCCAGTTTCCCGACGGAAGATGTGCTTCTCAATGGGAGGGGCGAGGGCTGTTCTCCGCTCATCGTGGAGAAAAGCCGTCCCCCCGCGGCCATGGGGACGGCCGCAAAACAGGACAAATACCGGCCGGCAAACCGGCCGGTATTTGTCCTGTGCAGTGGGAACGCTCCCTAACTGTGTAGTAGGGTACTATTAATGTGTAGAGGGGCCAGTAAGGGACACTATTATTGTGCAAAACGAACAACTAAGTCTGGGCTCACACAGTGTTTTTTGACACATACAGTATCTTGCAGTAATATTTTTAAGGCAAAACCAGGACTGGAACCTACACAGAAAAAAACAATGGAAAGCTTGTACTTCTGGGTTTTGGACTCATTTTTGGATTTAACTTACAAATACTGCTAAAAAAATATGCGTCAAAGAAACATAATGTGAACCCAGCCTAAGGAGCACTATTATTGTGAGGGGGTTGCACCAAAGGTCACTCTTACTGTGTTTAACAGCTTCTAAAAGGGCACTATTACTGTGTAGGAGAAAATTACGAGCACTGTAATTGTTTAGGGGCAGTTAGTGGCAATTGAGCTGTACAGGGGTGCTAAGTAGCGCTATAATTGTGTATAGGCACTACTGAGTGGCACCTTTATTGGGTTTTGGTGGGCCACTAAAGGGCCACTGTTTAGAAGGGCAGATTCATTGTGGAGTGTAGAGGGTGCTGAAAAAGCTAAATACAGAAGTAAAGAAACAATTGATGATTCAAATCCAAGAACTTGTTACTTGTAAATTCCCGGTGAAATATCTACTGTATTCATTTATATGATCTGCAAAGTGCATAAGTAGAACTGCTGTCTCCCTCTATATGGTCACTGTATGGTGGTCACATTATTCTTTGTATAGTTGTTTTTATTCTATTACAGTACCATGGTAAAATACTAGTGTAGCAGTATATTTTGGTTACAGTATGTTGGTTTTATTCTGATACTAGGTGGTAGTAACATGTGTTGATACTAGGTCTGATATAGTAGTACTACATGGCATCTATATGAATGAATTATTTAGAGACCCTGTACAGCAAAGCTGAGTAGAGTATGTACTGTACACAGCCTGTCATGCTTTACATAGTGTTGGTAGCAACCACTTATTACTACTACTGTTAATAATTGCATCAGAGTCATTATTAGAATTCACAGGACCCCATAGCAAAAGGAATGGGCCCCACTAACCAATAACAGGACACTGAAAGAACAATATAAGTCACAGTTATTAAAGATACAAATAATAGCACCTCATATCAAATATCCCACTTAGTAGTGCTTGATAGCAGAAAACCACAAACATTTTTTTTTTACAGCAAATTTATAATATTCTTGCATTTAAGTGGTCTCCATCAACGAACTATAGGTATGCCCTTATGCAGTTGCTCTCTCTTTGCACAGCACTAGGACAGGTTTTGTATAGTACAGCAGACTTTACTAATCAGATGATGTGGCTGAGGATATTTATGGAGAACGAACTGCAGTTTTCCCTCCAGAAAATAAGACTAGTAACCATTCCCCTTTATGACCTACATCTAATTTATATACTTTTCCGGCAATTATAGGAGCTATGAGAATAGGTGGAGGCCTTATTATGAATTTATTTAAACTGAAGCCCCTCTTCCAACTTGAGTAAACGCGGCAAAATCCCTCATACAGAGAATATTTGAAAAAAAAAAAAATACATATTTTGGCAAACTCTGTCCAAGGCAGGAAATTCCCTCCAAACACAACTCCATAACAAGGCGATTAAACCCATGCCCCATCAAAGCCAAAGTGTCTACAGGAAAATTTGTAAAGTGTTGGCAACTGTGTACATGGAATTTTTGTGGTAAATCAATCTTAATTATTTATAATTAAGTGATAACATCTGTATATCTTTAATATTGTCTTAATGCTATATAGAGACACAAGACAACTGGAAAAACCCAACTTTTTAATACTTAAATTGAACTGTTCCTGATACGCCTGTCATTGCCAGTAAAGCCCCTTTTTTCTCAGTCATGTAGCTTATATCAGTATTTATAAACACTACTTATACTGCTCTAAAAATCTGTGTTTTATGGGTATGATATGTCAGATCTGATAGTGCCAAAGGGGAATGACTGTTGGTGTAGGCCTGGCAGGAGCATCTGTGACCTGAGAATTGATGGATATGTTAAAGTCTACAATTTTCTTGATTTCAGTATGCAAAAACTGTCAAAAGAAAGTAACTCTTTGTCAAATTTTAGTCAAAAAAAGACAAAACTTGTAGCCAAATAAAGACAAAACCATAATCAGTATTTGATACATTGGCGATTTTCCCACCTACAAAGAAAGAAGAGGTCTGACATTTTTATTGTAGGTACAATTCAACTGTGAGCGACAGTCTAAAAAAATGCAGAAAATCACATTGTATGATTTTTAAATAATTAATTTGCATTTTATTGCATGAAATAAGCATTTGATCACCTACCAACCACAGAGAATTCTGGATCTCACAGACCTGTTTTTCTTTAATGATCACTTCAGGGTGGACCAAGGTTGCACACACTACAACAGGAATTTTGGCCAACTCCTCTATACAGATCTTTTCCAGATCTTTAAAATTCTGGGGCTGTCACTGGGCTACATTTAGATTCAACTCCCTCCAAAGATTTTCAATAAATTTTAGGTCTGGAGACTGGCTAGACTACTTCAGGAGCTTGAAATGCTTCTTATGGAGCCACTACTTAGTTGCCCCGGCTATGTGTTTCACATCATTGTTTTGCTGGAAGACCCAGCCATGACCCATCTTCAATGCTCTTACTGAGGGAAGGAGGCTGTTGGCCAAAATCTTGCGATATATGGCCCCATCTATCCTCCCTTAAATACGATGCAGTTGATCTGTCCCCTTTGTAGAAGAACACCCCCAAATTATGATGTTTTCACCCCCATGCTATATGATTGGAACAGTGTTTTTGCTGTTGTACTCATCTTTCTTCTTCCTCCAAACACGACGACTGGAGTTGGTACCAAAAAGCTCTATTTTGGTCTCATCTAACCACATAACATTCTCCCATGCCAGATAGTCATTCGTGAAATTCAAATGGCTTGGACATGTGCAGTAATCTTTGAGTCTGTGGTCCCCACTCTATTCATGTCATTGACCAGGTCCTCCTGTGTTGCTCTGCACAGATTCCTGACCTTTCTCGGAATCATCCTTACCCCACGAGGCGAGATCTTGCATAGAGCCCCAGACCGAGGAAGATTGACAGTCATCTTGTGTTCTTCTATTTTCTAATAATTGCACAAACAGTTGTTTCCTTCTCAACAAGCTGTCTGCCTATTGTTCTGCAGCCCATCCCAGTCTTGGGCAGGTCTATACTTTTGTCCCTGTGGTCCTTAGACAGCTCTTTAGTCTTGACCATGGTGGAGAGGTTGGAGTGTAATTGGGTGTGTGGACAAGTGCCTTTTAAAGGGAACCTGTCACATAGATTATGCCCCCCTTGCTGAGGGCAGCACAAGCTAGTGTCAGACCTGCTGTTCCCAGCACTGTGTCCCTTATTCTGTAAGATGCAGCAGTTTTAGAGCATTTACCCCTCAAATATTATTCATGAGCAGGTGTTAGCTCCGCCCACCAAAGGCTAGCCCTGCCCACTGACAGTTATTCACATGTTTCTACCTATTCAAAGTAATAGGTTTATCAGTTGAGGTGGGCGGGGCTAGCCTCAGGTGGGCGGGGTTTGAAAAAAACTGACTCTCTGAAGGACTCTTCGAATAACTCTTCTGGCTGAAAACTGCAGATTTGAACATTAAATACACGAAAAACTGCTGCATCTACAGAAATAAGGGGCACAGTGCTGGAAACAGCAGGTCTGACACTAGCTTGTGCTGTCTCAGCAAGGGGGGCATAATCTATGTGACAGGTTCTCTTTAAACACTTAACGAGTCTAAACAGGTGCAATAAATACAGGTCATGAGTGCAGAGTAGGAGAGCTTTTTAAAGAAAAACTATCAGGTCTGTGAGAGCCAGAATTCTTGCTGGTTGGTAGGTGATCAAATATTTATTTCATGCAAAGAAAATGCAAATTAATTTTTAAAAAATCATATATGTGTTTTATGGATTTTTTTTAAGATAGTCTCTTACAGTTGAAGTGTACCTACGATAAAAACTATAGCCCACTCCATTCTTTGGAAGTGGGAAAACTTGCAAAATCGCCATTGTATCAAATACTTATTTTCCCCACTGTGTGTATATATATGTATATATATATATGTATATATATATACACTTGGGAAAATAAGTATTTGATACACTGGAGATTTTGCAAGTTTTTCCACCTACAAAGAATGGAGAGGTCTGTAATTTTTATCGTATGTACACTTCAACTTTGAGGGACGGAATCTGAAAAAAAATCCATAAAACATTATATGATTTTAAAAAATTAATTTGCATTTTCTTGCATGAAATAAATATTTGATCACCTACCAACCAGCAAGAATTCTGGCTCTCACAGACCTGATAGTTTTTCTTTAAAAAGCTCTCCTACTCTGCACTCATATATATATATGCAGTTGAAACCAGAAGTTTACATACACTATATAAAGAGAAGCATATGACATGAAATTAGAAAAAAATGTACCTGTTTTAGGTGAATTAGGATTACCAAAATTATTTATATTTGCAAAATGCCAGAATAATGAGAGAGATAATTATTTAAGGAATTTTTATTACTTTCTGCCCATATGATGATGTCATGTCTTTGGAAACTTCTGATAGGTTTGACAATATTTGAGTTAATTAGAGACACATCTGTGGATGTATTGTGGATGTACTGTTTGACTTATGTTATGTATGTAACCCACCCCCTCTCCCCCTGAATGTACAGCGCCCTGGAATCAATGGTGCTTTAAAATAAAGATTAATAATGTATTTTAACACACACCAGAAACATACTGCTTCTGTGTGTAACATCATGGGAAAGGCTAAAGAAATCAGACAAGATATCAGGAGACGAATTGTGGACTTGCACAAGTCTGGATCATCCTTGGGTACAATTTCCAGATACCTGAAGGTGCCTCGTTCATCTGTACAAACAATATGGAAATGTTCAGCCATCATACTGCTCAGGAAGGAGGCGGGTTCTGTGTCTCAGAGAGGAACATGTTTTGATCCGACATGTGCACATCAACACAAGAACAAAAG
Organism: Phyllomedusa bahiana; assembly: GCA_025379985.1. Taxonomy (NCBI): domain Eukaryota; kingdom Metazoa; phylum Chordata; class Amphibia; order Anura; family Hylidae; genus Phyllomedusa; species Phyllomedusa bahiana. Next base: position 51,828 of record JAODAL010011561.1, read on the forward strand.
CAAAAGACCTTGTGAAGATGCTGGCGGAAGCTGGTAAGATTTTGGTATTATCCACAGTGAAATGATTTCTGTATCAACATGGGCTGACATGCCACTGTGCCAGAAAGAAGCCATTGCTCCAAAAGAAAGATATAAAAGCCAGATTAATGTTTGCAAATGCACACAGAAACAACGACCTACATTTTTGGAGACATGTTCTGTGGTCTGTTTGGCAATAATGATCATCTTTATGTTTGAAGGAAAAAGGAGAAGCTTGGAAGCCTAAGAACACCATCCCGACTGTGAAACACGAGGATGGCAGCATCATGTTGAGGGGTTGTTTTGCTGCAGGAGGCAGTGGTGCACTTCACAAAATAGATGACATCACTAAGCAAGAAGATTATGTGGCAATACTGAAGAAACATCTCAAGACATCAGCCAGGAAGTTAAAGATGGGGTGGAAATGGATGTTCCAAATGGACAATGACCCGAAGCATACTGCCAAACTGGTTACAAAGTGGCTTAAGGATAACCAAGTCAATGTTTTGGAGTGGTCATCACAAAGTCCTGATCTCAATCCTATTGAAAATGTATGGGCAAAGCTGCAAAGGCAGGTGCGAGCAAGGCAACCTACAACCTTGGCTCAGTTACACAAGTTCTGGAGCAATGGGCCAAAATCTCTACCTACTATTGTGAGAAGCTTTTGGAAGGATATCCAAAACATTTGACCCAAGTCATACAGTGTAAGGGCAAAGCTACCAAATACTAATGAAATGTATGTACACTTTTGACTTTGCAGAAAGTAATAAGAATGCCTTATTACTTTATTCTGGCATTTGGCAAATCTACAGTTTAAACCAGAAGTTTACATACACTATAAAAAAGGCATGTTTTTCTCACTATTTGAAATGAAATCAGAATAAACCTTACCTGTTTTAGATCAATTAGGATTACCAAAATTATTTATATTTACCAAATGACAGAATAATGAGAGATAGAATTTTTAAGGAATTTTTATTACTTTCTGCAAAGTCAAAAGTTTACATACACTAGGATTACTATGCCTTTAAACAATTTGGGACCGCCCATATGATGATGTCCTGTCTTTGGAAATTTCTGATAGGTTAGTTGGCAACATCTGAGTTAATTAGAGACACACCTGTGGATGTTTTTTTTTATGCACACCAGAAACTCACTGCTTCTGTGTATAACATCATAGGAAATCAGACAAGATATCAGAAAGAGAATTGTGGACTTGCACTGGTTCATCCTTGGGTGCAATTTCCAGATACTTGAATGTGCCTTGTTTATCTGTACAAACTATTATATGCAAGTACAAACAAGATGGGAATGCCCAGCCATCATACCGCTCAGGAAGGAGACGGGTTCTGTGTCTCAGAGATCAACGTGCATTGGTTCGACATGTGCAATAAAATCATATAAAAGCCAGATTAATGTTTGCAAATGCACACAGGAACAAAGACCTACATTTTTGGAGACATGTCTTGCGAAAATAAAATTGAACTGTTTGGCCATAGTGACCATCATTACATTTGGATGACAAAGGGAGCAGCTTGGAAGCCTAAGAACACCATTCCAACTGTGAAACACGGGGTGACAGCATCATGTTGTGGGTTTGTTTTGCTGTAGGAAGGACTGGTGCACTTCACAAAATAGATGGCATCATGATGAAGATTGTGTGGCAATACTGAAGCAACATCTCAAGACATCAGCCAGGAATTTAAAGCTTGGGCAGAAATTGGCCTCCAAATGGACAATGACCCGAAGCATAATAATAATAATCTTTATTTATATAGCGCCAATATATTCCGGCGCACTTTACAGTTTAGAAGGTATAATACAGACATTACACATTAATAAGTACTTACAGATGAGACACGGGGTGTGAGAGCTCTGCTCGCAAGAGCTTACAATCTATTAGGGTGTATGGGTGAGATTAAAGGTGAGAAGTGCTGAGTTTACAATGGTCCAGTCAAGTTTCATAAATATGAGGTGGTTTACATAAAACTTGGGTGAACCTGCCACCCTGACAGTACATCTTTTTACTACTTACTTTATCTAGTGCCTGTGAGTGCCCAAGTGTAGGGAGTGACAGATGTGTGTGATAGCCGGTGGGGGGTTAGCAATTATGGATCTTGTTAGGCCAGACTGAGAAGATGTGTTCTCTGGGCCCTCTTAAAACTATGAGGGTTGTGAGTGTGCCTGATTGCCCACGGTAGCATGTTCTAGAGTACTGGTGCCGCATGTGTGAAATCTTGGAGACAGGCATGGGAGATTCAGATGATTGAAGAATGTAATCTAATATCATCAGCAGAGTGGAGAGACCGGGTAGGGTGGTAGACCAAGATGAGGGAGGAGATGTAGGGGGGTGCAGCGCTGTGGAGAGCTTTATGGGTGAGTGTGATGAGTTTGTATTGTACTGAATGGGCAACCAGTGCAGTGAGTGACACAGGGTAGAGGAAGCAGTATAGCGGCTGGAAAGAAAGATGAGCCTGGCTGCTGCATTCAGGAAAAATATTGGAGAGGGGAGAGTTTGCAGAGACGGAGCCCGATAAGCAAGGAGTTACAATAGTCAAGACGAGAAAGAATAACAGCGACACTGAGGTTCTGAGTTGTTTCGATAGTGAGAAAAGGACGGATTCTGGAGATGTTCTTGAGGTGCAGGTGACAGGAGTGGGCAAGGGATTAAACATAGGGAGTGAAGGACAGATCGGAATCTAATATAAACCCAAGACAACGGGCCTGCTGCCCAGGAGTTATGGTGGTGCCACACACTGAGAGAGAAATAGCAGGGTAGGGTTGGTTAGTAGATGGTGGAAAGACAAGAAGTTCGGTTTTAGTGAGGTTTAGTTTCAGATGGAGAGAGGACATAAGGTCAGAGACAGTGGACAGACAGTCACTGGTGTTTTGTAGCAGGGCAGGAGTGATGTCACGGGAAGAGGTGTATAATTGGATGTCATCAGCAAAGAGATGGTACTGGAAGCCAAATCTTCTGATGGTTTGTCCAATGGGGGCAGTGTAGAGAAGCAAACTGCCTAACTGGTTACTAAGTTTCTTAAGGATAACCAAGTCAATGTTTTGGAGTGGCCATCAGAAAGCCCTGATCTCAATCCTATTGAAAATGTATTGGCAAAGCTGAAAAGGCAGGTGCGAGCAAGACGACCTGCAAACATGGCTCAGTTACAGCAGTTCTGTCAGGAGGAATGAGCAAAAATTCCTACAAACTATTGTGAGAAGCTTGTGGAAGGATATCCAAAACATCTGACCCAAGTCTTACAGTTTAAGGGCAATGCTACCAAATACTGATTAAATGTATGTAAACTTTTGACTTTGCAGAAAGTAATAAAAATGCCTTAAAAACGCTCTCTTTCTCTCATCATTCTAGCATTTGGCAAATATAAATAATTTTGGTAATCCTAATCGACCTAAAATGGGTGAGGTTTATTCTGATAAATATGTGTCTTTATATATAGTTTATGTAAACTTTCGGTTTCACTGTGTATATATATAATATATATATATATAATATATATAAATATATATATATATATATATATATATATATATATATATATATATATATCATGCATTGAAGAGTATGTTAGCCTTTTTATCCTTTTCTGATATCTTTCCAACTGACTTGCCATGAAAAAAGAGATTTGTGTGGAGTATTTTTCCATTACAGACAGCACAGCATGCTGTTATTTTGTGCATGAAAATATAAGCATAAAGTGAATACCTTTTGAAGTATGTTTTTCTAAAACAATCAATAGGCATATTGTAGACACTTTGTCATGTTTTATATAAAATTAACAAAAAAAAATAATTGTGCCAAATGATGTATCCCGACTGCTTTTGAGCTGTTAATAACAACCTATTGACTCTTGGACCGTTCACAAGGCAGTCCTCAGGACTATCGGTCAACTTTTCTCACGCACAAGTGATGTCTTTCAAGTTACTTCCTATCCACCTAGATAAGCAGTATTTTCTCCATTATAAGAGCTAACAGTTATTTGGAAATAGTTATGTTAGCATAAATGACCTTTTTTGAGTTGCCCTTGGTTAAATTCGAACTCAAAACAGTGGTACTAACCACTGAACCTCCATTCTGCTCTACTAGCTTATAACATATCCTATGAAGTATTGAGTTCTATTTTTCAGGTAAAAGTGAAAACTGCATTGTACATTACATGAAACAAATAACCTGCACATAGGTTCAGTTATGTACATCATCTTTTGTGCAGAAACATACTAAAGCAGCTACTCCTGAAATGTATTTGCTATTTTTAGGTAACCTGTATTCAATTTTATCACTTTTAATATATTAAATAGATTTGAATGAAGGACAGAAATCCATTAATCTAAAATTATAAAAAGAATCTATTCAATGCACATGTTTCTCATAGCACAAGTGCTTTATTCATAGCCTTTTATAGCATTAGTTGTTTTAACATATTTGTTCTTTTTGCTTTTAAATTCAATTACTCTGAATGTTTTGAGGATTGTTGTGACTATTCTGTGCTGACAGTAAGGATGAACAGATATCCATATTTGGTCAAAACTTAGTGCATAAAACATACATTTTACTCGCTGTCAATCCTTAGATGGAAAGTTCATTGAACCCTTAATAAAAAGGATTAATGTAGTCTCCCGTAAAAAATGTGTGCCCAACTTTAAAACAATTACAGCTGAGCTGTCTAAGATTTAAAACTTTTAAGTCTACCACCTCCTAGGTTCCTATTAGTTTTCTATTGTTGTGTCTATGGCAGACATGTCATAGTATTTTCTTCCTTAAATAGAAAACATAAAATTCCAACTTATTCAGGTATTTAATGTATCTGTGGATATCTTATGATATAGTAGTAGTGTGTATCTTATGATATACAGTAGTAGTCTGTGGGTAGGGTGCTAGGAGGCAGTTGTGTTGAGTGGTTGATGCTTGGACCTACTGTTAGTGTGCCGGGATGTGCAATGTGCTGGCGGAGTAGTAACCAGAAAGACATTGCAGCTTTGGAGTCTTGGCAGGCAGTGTAGGACTGGGATGCCTAGGGCCCACAGGTGAAGTTGATTCTAGGGGCCCCCAAATTGATCTGTTTTGGGGTCCACCGGTGGAGTTTATTTTAGGGGTCCTACCTACAGCTACTGTAAATGACTGTACATTCCTCCTATACTCTGCATCTTGCTTTTTGCCTCTCTTTCTATGTTATTTGCCTCTTCTAAGGATGTATCTGCAGTTAAAAAACATTTCCAGGTCTACCATGCTCAGGGGCCCACCGGGGGTTTTCCCTACTCCCCTGTGGACAAGTCCAAGCCTGTTGGCAGGTTTTACTCACTTCACTTACAGGAAGAACAGTACACAGCCAATAGATTAGTGGTACTCTTTAGCACATTATACGCTTCTTATTTCATACATGTTTCACAATTGTCCCTCTAGCAATTTCCCTGCAGTCAAAGATGTTCAGCCTGCTCCCTACATGTGAAACTGTCCCAGTTCAGCAGTATAACCTAGAGTGCCACTATTAGGAATGATGACTTTTGGTGACTAGTTGTGCAGTCCTCTGTCACTATAACTCTCTATGTCTTTTACCTCCAGTTTAGTAAACCTCCTCTAGGTTGTTGGTATTGCTGTCTCCTGCTTAACAGTAGGTACCTATTTAATTTCAACTGAAACAGCAACTAAACTGAGCCTAAGATTGCAGACATATAAGGGGGAGCCTGTCATCTGCTCCCTTAAATAGCCATACATTATAAGACCATTTGTAGGGTGGTTGTAGCGTGATTGCACACCCTACAATATAAAACAAAATTTTAATCATTCTACATTTTTTTTTACATTTTCACATAGCTTGCACAGAGCTATAACATGTGCTGAATCTAAGAGGACCTTCTAGACCTCCATTCATCTCTACTTTCATACAAGATCAGATATTTTTATTCTGTTGGATTTTTGCAGAATGTTGTCATATTTCATATTACAGTTATTCTCTACCAGAAAAACTTGTACCAGAAAAGAATAGCTTGGTAATAAATTGCTGTGTTGTGAATCTATAAAGCAGCACCATGAGTGTCTGCATAATGGGCATATTGTCTTCTATGTATGGATCTGTCATATATTAATTACCCATCTTTTTTGTCCACAGCTTATGTGCTCATCTATTCAGAGCGCTTTGTTCGAAGAAGAGGACAGGGTGAAGAAACTTCAGCAGAAAGTAGCATCACTTGAGACTCGCAACAAACAGTTAAAAGATCGCATGAAAAAAGTCAAGAAATCTTTACGACAAGCAAAAAAGAATGGGAAAAACATAGAAATGATTAATCGAAAACTGAATGAAAAACTTGTGTCTTTAACAGAACAGAACATACATGTAAATTCATTAAAGCAAAAAAGTTCCCATTCAACATACCTGAAAGTATGAACCACATATAAAGACTGCAAAATATTTGTAAGACTTGAGTTGTAGACCAGATTTATCATGTTAGAAGAATTTGTGCTTGGAACAATCTGTAACCTTTTTAGCATAATTGACATTTGATGTATATTTTAAAGCACGTTGGCTTCATTCCAATAAACCTGGGTACTAGATACAAGAATAATGTATGAACAGTGTTTTAAGGGTTAGAGAACAATGATACAAGCATTGCATCTGATATGTGTCATGAATAGTGTTGAGCGATTACGTTGGCCATCGATATCGGTCGATGGTCGATAGTCGACCATCATCGACAAGATAGTCGATAGTAGATTATGAGCGATGACCATTAAAGTCTATGGAAGAGCAACAACACCTTCATTCTTACACCCAAACAGGGCTGGAGAAGCTGGAATTAACATCCACAACAGTCAAATGGATACGTGCTACATCTTAGGCAACACACTTAGGTTATAAAAGCACAGAAAAAAAATCACACACCATTCACTATCCCTGTCTTGTACCACAGCATGACCCTTAAACCTGCATCACCACAAATTAAAAAGTGCCAGAAGGCAGTATGATTTGAACCATAAATTTTACTTGAACTGGACATTGAATATCCTGTCCTGGAACGCAGCATGAGCCCCAAACCTGCATGACCCCAGATTTAAAAGTCCCGGGAAAAAGGAGTCTTTCAACCACCATTTTAGTTGAACTGGACATTGACTATACATGTCCTGGGCCACAGCATGAGCCCCAAACCAGCATAAACCCCCAGATTCAAAGTGCCGGGAAAAGGAGTCTTTCAACCACCATTTTAGTTTCATGGGACATTGACTATACCTGTCCTGGGCCACAGCATGCCCCCCAAAAACCTGCATGACCCCCACATTTAAAAAGTGCCGGAAAAAGGAGTCTTTCAACCCCCATTTTAGTTAAACTGGACATTGACTATATCTGTCCTGTACCGCAGAATGACCATTAAACCTGTCTGACCCACAGATTAAAAAGTGCCGGGAAAAGGAGTCTTTAAACCCACCATTTTAGTTGAATGGATATTGACTATACCGTCCTGGACCGCAGTATGACCATTAAACCTGTCCCACCCCCAACTTAAAAAGTGCCGGTATAAGGAGTCTTTGAACCATCATTTTATCTGATATGTACTTTGACTATACCGGTCCTGGGCCACAGCATGAGCTCCAAACCTGCATGACCCCCAGATTTTAAAAGTCCCGGGAAAAAGGAGTCTTTCAACCACCATTTTAGGTGAACTGGACATTGACTATCCATGTCCTGGACTGCAGCATGACCCCAAAACCCGCATGACCCACATGACGATGATGATGACGACATTTGTGGCCGTGACTGGAGGACGAGGAGGTAAGACTGCTGGATGCAGGTTGCATTAACCACTGAAGGACAGATTGGCGACGCTGTTCGTTACTGAATTCACAGGGCCCTGACCCAGCGATGACAGGGCCCGACGGTCCTGCAACGACGATCCGCTGGCATGCGTGGGTTGTCGCCAGCACTGGAAGGAGCACCTTCTCTCATACTCTACCTCCATGTCCTACCCCCCTCTTTGCTCGCTTACCACCTGAAATTTTGCTCCATGTTCAAAATATAAAAATTTGAAAGGTATGGAAGAGTTTTGGAAAGTCTCTTATTAAAAGAAAGGCAAATCACAGCTATTCTCAAATCCCTCAAATCAAAAAAAAATTGCTAGATTCAAATTTAACTGCAAAGTAGATCTATCAACAAAGCTGTCCCGCGCCAAGTGAAAAAACACGTATCTGAAATGTATTCGGATAATAAAAGGTATTTTTGGCACTATCAATTCACCTGTGGTGACTACAAAATTGTGTATTCAAATTAACTGCAAAGTAGATTTTAATCAACAAAGCTAGCCTGCGCCAAAGTGAAAAAAACGTATCTGAAAAGTATTTGGATAATACAAGCATTTTGGCACTATCAATTTACCTGTGGTGACTACAAAATTGCTGTATTCAAATTTAAAATGCAAAGTAGATCTATCAACAAATCTGGATTGGGCAAAAGTGCAAAAACACGTATCTGTAATGTATTCGGATAATAAAAGGTATTTTTTTGGGACCTTTCAATTCACCAGTGGTGACTACAAAATTGCTGCATTCACATTTAAGTGCAAGGTGCCTCAATGAACAAATTGGACTGGGCAAAAGTGCAAAAAACACGTATCTGTAATGTATTCGGATAATACAAGGGATTTTTGGGACCTATCAACCTGTGCTGACTACAAATTGCTGGATTCTAATTTAACTGAAAGGGGTGGATATATAAACAAAGGGGGAATGGGCAAAATTAAAAATGAACACCTATCTGAAATGTATACTGATAATTAAAGTGGAGTTTTGCACCAAACCCAAGAGACCTGCAGTTACTAGAAAAGATGTGTATCCTAATATAGGTTCAGGTTGCCCAATATCCAGGAAATATTTCAATAGAAAACTGTTAATAATAAAGCTATTGCAGTGCAATGTCTACACTAAGTCTTGGTGAACTTTATCCAGTATTCTTTATAGAGCTTGTCTGTGTTCGCCCGCGGGGGCCCCCCCTCCGCTTCCCCCCGTGACTTTACAGCGGTAGATGCTCCTTTAAAATTCTCTACCTAACTACATAAAATCTTCCAATCTCTAATCTAACTAAATTGTAAGGATCACAGCTAACAGTAGAGGTTTCTCTGTGAAAAAATAGATTAATTTCGCTGAGCTGTTGGCCACAGGCAGAGCGCAGGTCCTATTCCTATGAGACGCTGAGAGACACTGAGGCTGAGCAGGAAACGCTGTTCTATGTAAAACGAGGTCATGTGATTTTTCCAGCCAATCGCAACCATACACATCCCAGTCATGACGTCGCACACACATCTCACCCTGCTCTATTCTGTAAGCTGATTTGCTGGCCACCAAAATGACAGGAAGCGCCGAAAATGGCGCGATCTTAATAGATGATGCACAGATTTTAACCTAAATTATCGCATGATCTAAAAATTTCGATCAACATAAAAACTGTGCCGATTTCAACTTTGTCGATAATAATCGCTCAACACTAGTCATGAAGATACAGTACAACACAAATGACAAAAATTCATTCTGCATTACAGACCAGAAGTGTCAGTGTTTAAAGGAGTTTGTAGCTTACAACATGGGTGATAAATGATAGCTTAGTTTAGACCCCATCGTTTGGACCCACCAGTCACTGCTGTGGGGCCCATGGTCCATTCTCATCAATACATTTATAGCAAGGAAGTGTTAAGGCCCTTTTATATCGTCTGAACAAAAATTTGTAGCAACGTTCATTTCAGATTATTGCCCCTTGTAAGAGGCCATGCACTGAGACAACAAACTTATCGGCTGTTTGCATCTTTTCTACAGCACTAAGAATCATTTGTCAGAAGCAGATTTCCCAATGTAAAAGAGGGATATGCTGCTGATAGTCATGAAAGTAAACTGCCGCACAATCGCAAGTTATGAACAATCCTTTGTACAGCCATTTACTGCCTCTCTTAATGAGCTCTTAAGAGTCATTTTAACCCAGAGTAAAAGGAGGCTGCGCATCTTTTGAGTATGCTCACTGCCAATTCAGAAAACGCTATTGGAGGTATGGAAACAGCTTTATGAAAGTTGTCTCTCTATCTCTTATAGAGTTGTACTGAGTGCCAGCACACATGCTTGAGTACCATAAATCTATTTGAATGCATTTTTCCTCTATCTTATGCAATAACTAACTATATTATTGTGACATCTAATGCATAGCAGACATATCAGCCTATGTGGAGATGCTGGGCAGCTCCAATGTAGTTTGCTAGCAGTAACTATTTTATATTTTTTTTAACCTTTAGACCATGTCTCAGGTGCTTTATAGCCATGTAAAAATTACTATATGTTCAATTTAAAAATAAATTTCATCTGTGTATTTTGTATAAATAAACATATTCTATAATATTGTAGAAAAGATTTTACTGACCAAATTTAATTGTTTTAGTACCTTGTGCCTTTCAGAACACTTTGTAGAGCTAGTGACAAGCCTACAGCAGCTAGATGTGTGTTTAGAAGCCAGGGTAAAATGGCAGGAACTGGTTACCTTCTTACTCTTCAAAATTCAAGTCCTAATGCAATTTTGCAGTAGACTGAAGTGTTTTACTGATTCAAACATTCCAGCATTGAGCATTGCATATAACCATGTAACACCACCACCATCAGCATATTGAGCTAGGTATGGCCCCTTAACAAAAAGACTAGTATTACTGTTACTATGTGACAAAGAAAAAGATATAATAAAAGGGGTTTTCTCACCACATTGATTAGCTTTTAACATGTAGGGAAAGACTATTATCCTATACATTGCTATGTTGATTTTGCTTTGTTCAGAAGATAAAGAAGATGTCTCTGGTTACCAACCGCCTCTCCCTGCTCTCTATTATTTCTCATTGCTCTAAGGTGCAGTCATTCAGTCAGTCTGACCGTGGTGAGCCACTTTCTGCTGAGTCTTATATCTAGCACAGAAGCTTTGTTTACCTAAGGTAATGTCAAGTTTTAAGCCTTAGAGTTCTGTAGCCTTGTACACTGCTATTTAGAAATCTCCAGCTCTCTTGTCACTGTAATAGAATTAGCTAGGAATAGCAAAGCTGATATGCCAATAACTGCTACCGAACCACCCACAGCATAACCAGGGAGTGCAAATCGGAAGCTGTTTGTGGCTCTGTAAAACAGCATGATGAGAAAACCCCTTTACGTAACAAGTATGCTCAATAATATTACTTTGCTGGCCACAATGATTCTTTAGGCTAGCCTATCATATGGAGTGATCATCCAGTTTAGGCCATATGTCTATTGACATATGACAAATCAAATGGACCTTAAATTGTAATTTGCCGTGATGATATTACATACAACTGTTTCAGATTATTGACTGTACAACAAGACGATCCGAATACTGAGAGCCAAAGTGAAACATCTTCCTTACAGAGCTTGTAAGGATATTGACATTTGCAATATAAGTATATTCTGCAGGAAAGTGTAATGTTCAGTCTTCAGTGGAAGGAAAACGAAAAACAGGTGGCTTTACTCTCAACCATGAACTTCACATTAGCTTTAGCCCTTTACAGAAAAGCTGCAAAACATCAGGACAGCACCGTGGGTGCCAACTCATCAGCCTCGTATACAGTACACTTCCTGAACAACCCCATACAGGATGAGAAATACTAGTCATGTTCGTTTACATGTGGATGGAGATGCTCCAATATAATCTGTACAATACAGTGGGGGAAGAAAACCTCATGTGATATAGAGGGAAATACTGCAGATCAGCACTAAATCCTAAGTAGAAGAAGTTAGGGAATTGATAGTTTCCCTGCCACTGGTAATCAGAAACTGACTTTTATTAACTCCTTCCTGACAGCCAGTCATAATAATATGGCTCTAAGTTTTTTCCTCCCCTCTTTCCAAGAGCCATATTTTTTATTTTTTCATCTACATGGACATATGAGGGCTTTTATTTTGTAGAACAAGATATGCTTTCTAATGGTGTCATTCATTGTACCATAGAATATACTGTAAAACCACAAAAAAAATCAAAGTGGGGTGAAATGTGAAAAAAAATATACCTGCGCCATGCTTGCAGAGGTTTTGTTTTTATGGAGTTCAATCTTGGTATAATTGATGTGTATTATACAGTTTGATATGATTCTGGCAAAACTGTGTTATGGCTTAGTACTGTAAAACAAATCCATTTTATATTTTTCAGAAATTTTTTTACGATCAAATTATTTGTACTTTCTTTTATACTTGTGGACTTGAGTGATTGTGGCTTATTTGTGGGCTGAAGTGCACTTTTATTGGTACCATTTTGGGATAGATAAGGTTTTTTCATCGCTTTTTATTGCAATTTTTAGAGGACGTGAAATGACCAAACAACGCAATTTTTGTGTCTGGAATTTTTTTCTTCTATGGTGTTCAGCGTACGGGACAAATGTTGTTTTATTTTAATGTTAGACTTTTACAGATGTGGCAATACCAATTATGTGGTACTTTTTTATCATTTATTTATTTTGGGGGTGATTTGAACTTTTAATATACAGTTGAAACCAGACGTTTACATGCACTATATAAAACGACACATATTCTTGTTTTTCTCACTATCTGACATGCAAGCAGAATAAACCTTTCCCGTTTTAGGTCAATTAGGAACCAAAATTATTTATATTTGCCAAATGCCAGAACAATGAGAGAGAATTTTTTAAAGGCATTTTTATTACTTTCTGCAAAGTCAAAAGTTTACATACGTTTCATTAGTATTTGGTAGCATTGCCCTTAAGCTGTATGACTTGGGTCAAACGTGTTTGATATCCTTCCATAAGTTTCTCACAATAGTTGGTAGGACAGAACTGGGGTAACTGAGCCATATTTGGAGGTCGCCTTGCTCGCACCTTCATTTTCAGCTTTACCCATACATTTTCAATAGGATTGAGATCAGGGATTTGTGATGGCCACTCCAAAACATTGACTTGGTTATCCTTAAGCCACTTTATAACCAGTTTGGCAGTATGCTTCGGGTCATGGTCGATTTGGAAGACCCATTTCGCCCAAGCTTTAGCTTCCTGGCTGATGTCTTGAGATCTTACATCAGTATTGCCACAATCTTCTTTCCTCATGATGCCATCTATTTTGTGAAGTGCTCCAGTCCCTCCATAATGCTGTTTCACAATTGGGATGGTGTTCTTAGGCTTCCAAGCTTCTCCCTTTTTCCCCCAAATGTAATGATGGTCATTATGGCCAAACAGTTAAATTTTAGTTTCGTCAGTCCACAGGACATGTCTCCAAAGAGGTAGGTCTTTGTTCATTTATGCATTTGCAAACATTAATCTGGCTTTTATATGTTTCTTTTGGAGTAATGGCTTCTTCCTCACAGAGTGACCTTTCAGCCCATGTTACTACAGCACTCGTTTCACTGTGGATACTGACACAATCTTACCAGCTTCCGCCAGCATCTTCACAAGGTCTTTTGCTTTTGTTCTTGGGTTGAGATGCACATGTTGGACACAGCACATTCATCTCTGAGACACAGAACCAGTCTCCTTCCTGAGCGGTATGATGGCTGGAAATTCCCATCTTGTTTGTACTAGCCTATAATTGTTTGTACAGATGAATGGGGCATCTTCAGGTATCGGGAAATTGCACCCAAGGATGAACCAGACTTGTGAACGTCCACAATTCTCTTCCTGATATCTTGGCTAATTTCTTTAGACTTTCCTGTGATCTTACACCCAGAAGTAATGTCGTTCTGCTGTGCATTAAAATACATGCACAGGTGTGTCTCTGATTAACTCATATGTTGCTAATAAATATATCATATGGGCTGTCCCCAATTATTTAAAAGCATAGTAATCCTATTGTATGTAAACATTTGACTTTGCAGAAAGTTATAAAATGCCTTAAAAAATTCTTTCTCATTATTCTGGCATTTGGCAAATATAAATAATTTTGGTAATCCTAATTAACCTGAAATGGGTAAGGTTGATTCTGATTTTATGTCAGATAGTGAGAAAAAGATTCATATGTGTCTTTTTATATAGTGTATGTAAACTTCTGGCTTCAACTGTATATTTATATATATATATAAATGTATATATAAATATATATATATATATATTTATTTATTTATTTATTTTATTTATTTATTTATTTTACTTTAAAAACCTTTTGTTTTTTTACAAAAATTGAGTCTCCCTAGTGTACTTGACCATTACGGGGCTCCATCATTAGTACACTCTTCTGAATTGTATAAATAATGCAGAAGGGTGTTCAAAGATGGCGGTTCTAGCATTTCCTGTGTTAGAGCCGCATATGGGGCGTCGATGGAAGTCTTCATAAAACTTTCAGCTGCCATGTTAACCGATTGACATCTCGCAATCTTGCTGTGGGGGTGCCGATTGGAGTGATAAACGGTGCGCTGCATCATTTCTCATTCATTTAGATGCTGAGGCCGCTATCGCTGCGGCATCTAAGGGGTTAAATAGCAGGGAATGGAGCAAGCTCCATTCCTTGATCTTACCGGCGGGTGTCACCAGTCTTCTATGTAGTAGGATTACTCAGCAACCAATCAGAGCACAGCTTTCATTTATTATACTGCTCTGGAAAAATGAAAGCTGAGCTCTGATTGTACAACAAAGACAGTGTTAAGGTATGTTCGTATGGCACTGGTTTTCAGACAGATTTTCAGCTGGTTTTTAGATCTGAAAACAGTCTGTAAACAGACTTTTAACCACCCTCATTCTCTACACAGCTAGGATTTTCTGACGGCCATACTGTTAGACAGTTTTGATAAATAAGGCCTGTTTTTTTTTTTTTTCCCTTTATCATCCAAAAAACTGACAGTACAAACTCCTAATATCCTACAATATGGACTATTTCTCCATATATACTGGGCACATTTACTATAGCATTTACTATAGCAATTTGCGAAAAAATACTGGCGTAAATGCTTAATGTAATATTTATTATGTGTTCTAGACAATATTTCAAGACTTTTTTGATGTGTTCAACAAAGAAGGCATTTCTTTGTGGAAAGAGTAAGGATTTACAGATAAGGGGTGTGGCATAACATGCAACATTGTGCGCTGAAAAAAAGCACAATTATTTGCACAAACTAACTTAGCTAATACATGATATTGGAGAAAAATATCTAAATGTGCCAGATTTAACATCCAACATAAACCAGTATGATAAATCTGGTGTATTTTTAAGCTGCATAGTCTACGTTTACACTGTATAATACACAATTAAACACTACCTCATTAACCCATTACCACTTAGGGACACATGATGTCTAATTACGTCATGGTGCCACTAAGATGCTATGTAGTGGGATTACTCAATAATTGCAGCTGACTCCGGTAACAGCAGGGAAGGGAGCTGTTCCTTGCTGTTTAAAGGGGTTTTCTCATCACAAGCTTTCACAGACTTTATCTGTTTCTCTTTCTCTTACAGCTTCAAATCCAGTCTCTTCTCCCAGTAGGCGTGTGTTCCCTCACTGAAGATTAGTGACATTATCATTCTGTGTGAGCAGTGGAAGAGAGAGGATGTCACAGGTCTGCAGACCTCCTGCAATGGTTCCCATGCCTGCAGAGCTGTCCTCTCCCTCCCAGGCTCCAATCCTTGTAACCAGCACACCTGCATTGGTGTAAGCAGTTATACATACAGCCTGAAATGATGAAAAAAAAAGTGAGAAATGCAGTCTACTCCTCCCTTTGGTGTCAGGCAGGAGGTAGAGAGGAAGCAGTGTATATGGCTGTGTTATATGGGAGGAGAGTGAATCTTAACAGCTAGAGACTCAGTTATCCCAGATCCTCTACCTAGAGCTATCACTGGCAGAGGAGTGTAGAGAGGAGCTCAGACAGCCTTTATTATACAGACACAGCCATCACAGAAAGCTGAGGCAGCTAGTTTCACTTTCATTTTCCACAGCTCAGAGGGAGTAAGCACAGAGTGCAGGCAGCCAATCACAGCACAGGGGGCGTGGCCCAACCTCAGACTGCTCATATCTGCTATACTAAATGATTTAGGTAATGCAAACAAATTGCAAAAGTGCTTATTTTTACTGTCCCCATGATTACAGATATGATCTTTGTAGCGAGAAAACCCCCTTTAACTCCTAAGATATCCGCAGTGATCACAGCTGCGGCATCTAAATGAATGAGAAACAGTGCCTAGCATCACATATTGCTCCAATCGGCACCCCTGTGGCAATATTGTGGGGTGCCGATCAGCTAACATGGTGGCTGGAAGCCTTATGAAGGCTTCCATTGCCACCATATATGCGATTGTAAGACTTCCTGCGCCATCTTTCAACACACTTCTGTGTGTGTACAGATGATTATACCCTCTAGTGGTCAAGTACTCTAGGGGGACTTAATGTTAAAGTAAAAAATAAAATAATGTTTAAAACTAATTAATGAAAAATATTAAAAGTTGAAATCACCCCCCCCTTGTCATTTTAGAAATAAAAAAATCAAATAATAAAAAAGTTGAACATAATTGGTATCGCTGCTTCCTTATATGTGTTAATGATTAAAATATAGTATAATTTATCCCGTACACTGAACACCTTAGAAAAAAATTCCAAATGCCCAAATTGCGTTTTTATGGTCATTCCCCTAAAAATTGGAATAAAAAGTTATCAAAAAGTCCCAAAATGGTAACAATAAAAAGGACACTTTAGCCCACAAAGAATGCACCCTTTCTCGAGTCTATAAGTAGAAGAAGAAAAAAGCTATTGGATACAGAAAGGGGCGCTGCGGAGCAAATTTAAGAAATCGCAATTTTGGGGATTTTTTTTAAAGTACTTAAACAAAATGCAAACCCTACACAAAACACATCAATTATACCAAAGAGGAAACACAATAAAAGCAAAACTTCTGAAAACATGTCACAAGTATATTTTTTTCAAATTTTATCCCACTTAGAATTTTTTTTGCGTTTTCCACAAAATAAAAGCCCTTACATGTCTATGTAGATGGAAAAATAAAAAGCTATGGCTCTTGGAAGGTGGGGAGGAAAAAAATGAAGAGCCATATTATTATGACCGGCTGTTCAAAAAGGGTTGATACGTTTCTCTATAATTGTGTTTCCTTTGTACAAACATTAATAAGTGTCATCATACTTGTCATACCTTATCAACTTCACTGGACATAAGTAAAATTTGGAGGATCTTCTGCTAGGATTACAGGCATTTTAGTTGGTTTGATTCTAATTTACAGTATGTGTTAGGTTTGGTTTACACTAGTGTCATGGTTTACATCCATTAAGGAAGTCATAAGGTTACATTCACATGGCGTAATACACCTTCATTAGCGCTGGTGAAAGACATTGTAGAGCTTAAACAGGTACAAAGGTGGGCAACAAAAATAATAAAAGGACTGGGTGGACAGCAATACCCAGAAAGATTAGCAAGATTGGGGTTATTTAGTTTAGAGAAAAGACGGCTTCGGGGGGACATAATAAATATGTTTTAAATACATCAAAGGTCAATATAGAGATCTCTCCAAGATTTATTTTTTACCCAGGGCTGCATCTAGAACAAGGGGGCATCCTCTACGTCTTGAGGAACAAAAGTTTCTACATAAATATAGAAAGGGATTCTTTACTGTAATAGCAGTGAGACTGTGGAACTCTCTGCCAGAAGAAATTATCATGGTGAATTCACTAACAGAGTTCAAAAAGGGTGTGGATGCATTTCTGGAGCGTAATAAAATAACAAGTTATAGTGTCTAGGATTCTGGAGAGGGGTCATTGATCCAGGGATTTTTCCGATTGCCAGATTGGATTCGGGAAGGAACTTTTCCCTAAAATGAGGACAATTAGCTTCTACTTCATTGGTTTTTTTTTGCCTTCCTCTGGATCAACACCTTAGCACAACAGGCCGAACTGGATGGACGTCTTGTCTTTTTTCGGTCTTACAAACTATGAAACTATGAAAGTAGGCACTTGCAAAAGCGTACTTTCAACTTAAGTTTTTTGGTATGCTTTGAGCCAAGCTGTCATAGCCCTGTTCTATAGCTTTCTCGCATGAACCATTTTACACCAAAATGTGGTGCAATCTGTGCCAGACATGACACTTTTAAGCATGTCAAAGATACGAGGGGCACCAAATTCATACAATGTGCCAAAAATGTGCCACAATTTGCCTCTAAACTGTCATACAAATCCATACCAGTTTCGTAGTGGCATGGCTGAGACTACTTTTAGGGGCCGTTTACACGGCAAGTGCCAAATACCGGTCAGTTATGCGACTGGTATTTGCACTGTTTTGCGGCCGTCCCCACGGCTGCGGGGGGGGGGGGGGCGGCTTTTTTCCTCCGCGATGTGCGGAGAAAAGTCCTCCCCCTTCACATTGAGATGCACATATTCCGTCCGGAAACCAGACGGAAGAATGTGCATTCACAATGTTTTACGAGCGGACCGCCGGCAGCAAAACTGCCGGGCTGAAAACCCGTGCAGTGGAGACTGCTGCACGGATTTTCCAGAGAGCACCATTCTGCTGGTTTTCTGCCGGTTTTTCAGGCGGTCTGCAAAACCACAAAGCGCCTGAAATACTGGCCGAAAACCCGTGCAGTGGGGACATGCCCTTAGTGTAGAAGAGGACACATTTATAAAGTGCTGTGAGACACTTTTATGCATACTGTCGTATCATACACTATTAAAAACAGAGACAGAACTGGCGAGTCGGCACCAAGTTCATACATGTCCCCCATAGGCTTATGAAGTTTGCTGTGGATGTGAATTGGTTATATAAAGCTACAGGCTTTACAGATTAAGGACGGCATGTATGTATCTTGCCTCTGCTATGCAGAATACAGTTTTTGTAATTAAACTGATGAGGAAAGATTGTTGGGGATCTGACCTCTGGAACCCCCTCTGATATTGAAGATAAGGGGACACATCCCTTTAGCATTTCTGCTTCTTCCAGTCGAATAGGACTGCATTGCAATTGAATCTTGTTACTAAATTGTTACAGGTGACGTATGCACCTTTATATATTAAAGGGAACGTTTCATCAAAAAATTAGAATTTTTGGTTATGTTTTTTTTTTTAATTTTCCATATCACTTTCAATATTTTTTAATAATTCTTAAGTCCTGCAGTTTTCACTTTGGCCATTAGGCCTAATAATAGTCTGACATTTCCTGTTCTGTAGAGAGAGATTTTCAGTAGTCTGCTCATTTTCAGCACAAGCAAGGTTATACTGAAAGGTGACACCAATGTGTATAAATAACACAGGATCCACAATTCACAATCGGAGAAAGTCACAGCTCCCCCTCTCCCCGACCCTGCACACTGGCTTCTTCCCAGGTCACAGGAAAACTTACCTATAGAAGTCAATGGCTTCTATGTGCATGAAGCTGCTGTAAAGTATCTCTCTAAATGCTGTTAAAAACAGTGCAGGCAAAAAAGCTTTCCTCACTATCATATAGACGACCGAATTGAGAAATCTACAATCAGAAATTAAAAACAGCGAAGAAGAAAAGAATATGTACTTGTTTTAATAAGTAAAAATAAAATTGGCAACAGATTCTCTTTACAAATTAGCACAGGAAAGAAATGAGTCATGGACGTCGTCCACTAATCTTGTTATTAAGCCAAGTCAGGAGGATTCAGCATCTTCAGAAAAGCCCTTTTCAGTGACCCTGATATTTTCTATACTTTCCGTTCCTTTTCAGACTAATTAAAATGAATGTAATTGTTGCTATTTTTCTACTTTTCCTTGCATTTACTCAATTGTTAAACAAAGGCAGAAAATATACTCGAGGTGGATGTGCTGGCCTGTGAACAGAGTGATCTAATCACAAGGTATTTGTTATTATATAAATAAATTATTAATAGAAAAATTAATATGTACTCGTAATATACAAATGCTCTAAAGATTACTAGAATCTCACACTTAACCAGGTAAGAACTCTTCAATTACTCCCAGATGTCTAGAGAGAGTAAAATATTTCATCAGGATTTCCCTTTTAGGAGTGGCAAACCATCATATCAAAAGCCCAGTAAATGTGCAAGGATCTGCAATTACTGGAACTCAGCCTCGCTTCAGCCTTCATGAAGAACAGGAAACAGCAGCACAGTGTGATGTCAAAAAACAAATCTAGTAGAAAGCCTCCTGTGCAAATCCATCAGCCAGGATCCAATTGTATACAAGTTCTAAAAAACACAGCACTCTAAGGGCCACATGTATGAAAACTGTCTAGATCTAAAACTCAGTTTGTTGCCATAGCAACCAATCAGAGCGCCCCTCTCACTTCATATAGTGCTCTGAAAAATGAAAGGGGAACTCTGACTGGTTGCTATGGGCAACAAAGAAAGTCTTAGACTTAGACAGTTTTCATACATGTGGCCCTATGTCTTTTAGTCCAATAAAAGTAACCAGATCCAAAAACAGATTGGTAAATGAAGCACGATGAGATCATTTTATGCATTGTATAAAAAACAAACAGGAACATATGAAGCAAGACGATGCTGGTGTTAATGAAACCATAAAACCAGAACACATATTAAAAAAATAGGATGATTAACCTGATCATCCCTTCACTACTGAAAAGAATTCCATTCAAACTAAAATAAAGGTGCCTGTATTTAGTCTTACTACCAAGATCGCTTAATTAATATAAATAAAAACCCACAGCTATGCATACGGAGACTCAATTCGGTGTCTCTCACCATGTATTGTGCATGACCGGAAATGTTAGCGGCAAATCTTGCAATAAGTGGAAAGCAGTCGGAAGCGTTTATAATGACATATCCACTGCACATATACAGAAACTTCCCAAAAAGCGTCCATAGTAATAAAAATAGTTCAATGGACGTCATCAGCGCATGCGCATTGAAGGGATTACAGACAGCCGTGGCCATAGTGGAAAAGGGAATGAAGAACCAACCTAACAAAATTGGCATGGCCTATTATTGTCAATAAAGGAAGCAAATGTTTTGAATAGAAGATAGCAATCATGAAAATATTAATTTTGAAGGCCAGGGGCAGAATCGGAACGGTCAAACAGACAACGTGCCAAGAAGTTGCCCATGTAATATGGGCAAAAAATTGGTACACAGGCATGCTGAGTGCAAGTCCCTCAATTGTGAGACACCAGAAACTTAGCACCGCATACCCGTCAGACCTGCCTAGTCCCAATGGTGTCTACACACCTTTAATAATGACCATCACAGAGCAAAAAGGTAATAAAAAAATGACAGATAGGGGACATGTGAGACATTATGAAAGAACACCACAAATAATATGATTTAATTTAATTGAAGAATAGCTGGTAAGTATTAGTCAAGTGACATAGTTCCTGTCCCGAGGCCTTCTCAATGTAAGGTGCAAAATCTGAAAAAAATAAATAAAAAATTAATATTAATATACATACGAAGATGAATATCATGCTAAGATGGAAAGTAATGGAAAGGGGGCAAGTTCATCTGAACATATGAGAAGACACCTTATAATAAATATTTAATCCATGTGGACTCAACACATGAGTGTTAAAATTCCACTCTAATTCTTTTTTCTTCAAAAGAATTTTATGGTCTCCACCACATCAACCACCATGCATTTTAAATCCCACTCATTATGGCTCGCCTCACAGAAATGCTTGGAGACAGTTAAGTCCAATTTACATTTTCGGATCGTATACCTACGGTTATTTAATCTGGTCTTTAGATCACAAGCAGTTTCACCTACATAAATAAGATTGCAAGAACACCACAGTATATAGACAAGCCATTCAGAAACATGTCAGATGAAATTTGATTTTAAACAAATCACCATTCCCTGGATGAATAAAATAATTCCCTTTGACTGTAATATAATTTGGGGCTCAAATAATTAAACGTAGAAATAAAAGACACTCTAGAAGTCGAGATCTTTGTCCTAACCTGCTGACGTACTTCATTGCCAGTAATCTAATTATCTTTTTCAATATGTCTGGATATAATCTTATGGGGGTACCCTCGTGCAGCAAAGCGACTGGACATATCACAAACAACCTGTTGCCAAGTATCTTCAGTATCCACAATACATCTAGCTCGCAATAGCTGGCTATAGAATAAGGACCTTCACATACTAACAGAATGACTACTTCTGTAATGTATAATTGTATTTTTTATCAGTTTTCTTGATGCACAAATCTGTATGTAACCTACTATCAGAGATAAATACTTTAGTGTCCAAAAATTTTATGTTATGGTGTCCTTGCAATCTTATGTAGGTGAAACTACTTGTGATCTTGCCCCCTTTCCACTACCTTCTATTTTAGCATTTTAAGCATGTTATTCATCTTTGAATGTATATTAATATTAATTTTTTATTTATTTTTTTCAGATTTTGCACCTTACATTGAGAACACCTCGGGACGGGACCTACGTCACTTGACCAATACTTACCAACTGTTCTTCAATTAAATCATTATACTTGTTGGAGATATTATTTGTTGTGTCCTTTCATACTGTCTCGCATGCCCTCTATCTGTAATTTTTTCATAGCCTTTTTGCTCTGTGATGGTCAATATTAAAGGTGTGGAGACACCATTGGGACTAGGCAGGTCTGACGGGTATGCGGTGCTGTGTTTCTGGTGTCTCGCTATTGAGAGACTTGTGTGCCAATTTGTTGCCCATAGTAGATGGGTAAATTTTTGGCACGTTGTCTTTTTGACTTTTTCGATTAATATTTTTGTGATTGCTGAGCACTTGCTTCATTTACTGATGATAATAATATGCCATTTAAATTTTGTTAGGTGGATTGTTCATTCCCTTTTCCACTATGGCCACGGCTGTGTGTAATGCTTTCAGTGCACAAGCGTTGATGACATTTATTGAACTGTTTTTGTTACTATGGACGCTTTGTGGGGAGTTTCCGTACATGGGCAGTAGACACATCATTATAGTTCAGCAATGTCTGTGACATTGTATGTAGAATCTGGTTTCAAGATACAGGCCCTCATTTATTAATGTGGTTGCACCAGAAAAGTGTGTTAAAATGCACCAAAGTGGGTTTTTTTTTCGGCACAGCATGACATAGCATGTCCCAGACATGTTTATTAAGACACTTTCTGCATACAGGGCCTATGACCTAGTTAAAAGTGGGTGTGAGTTTGCAAGAAAGTGGGCATGGTCATGCTGTGCCAAAACCTGCACCAAAAATGCGCAAATGCACAAAAATTCTGATGTAGAAAAGCCAAAAAAAACTGTTGTAAAAAAAATGATTCCAGGCTAGGCCCCAAAATTTAGAACTCTAATTAGATCCAAAAATTATACACCAAACCAGATACCTCAAACTAGAACCCATAATTTAAACTCTATAATTTAGACTTTAGACAAAATTCCAAAATTTAGACTATAGCTCAGATGCTTCTAGTTACTAGACCATTATGCTTTTGTATACAACACATAAAAGATATACCAATATGAAATAGACCAAACATGGTCTAATAGAGACTACGTGTGGTCTATGGAGTCCTATGTTTCCACCATGGTATACATCACAATACTTTTTATTAAGGTATTCTGCTGATACCTGCAACATATGGCCCATGCTCAGTGTAAATGAAGCTTCAAACCAGCATATGAAGTGCCAGCCTTAATGAATTCCCTTCTTGGAGCTTCACGATTCTTTTAATTTGACCACGTGTTAAATGCCCAGTCAACTTAAATTCATTAAATGTGAAAAGATACAAAACAGGCTTACAAAGGAAGCATTCATATGAAGTGAGATAACTGTCTGTTAAATGTCTAGAGCTTCTTAAACATGTCCTATTCGGGAAAAAGGATAACAAGGACCTCTCTCTGCTATTGTGTGTAATTACCGAAGCAAGCAGTCATTTCCCCTTGCTCTCCTTCTCCATAGAAACTGAAGTATTACTCAAGAAATGGTGTCTTAAAGCACTGATAAGTTCATTGGCCGAGGTATCTGCCACATTTGTTTCTAATTTAGGCTTGGTTGACAAATTGCATCTGTATATTTTCCAGGGGTATTGGGAGAGCAATGCATGGTAGTGGGCCAATAATAATAATACTCTTTATTTATACAGCACCAACATATTCCGCAGCACTTTACAATTTAATGGGTATAAGTACAGACAAAATCAAACATTACACAATAAAAAAACTACTGACAGATGAAACAAGATGAGGGCCCTGCTAGCAAGAACTTACAATCTATGGGGAACTATGTAATTCAAATGTCTCCTGTACTGAGCAAAGTTTGTGCTTTGAACATCTATATACAATGGTGTTTCATTAGTTGAATACTTATTCCCTGGCTGATGGCATGGAATGAAAGTGTGTTTTCTTTATTCTGCATCCACATAGCAGCATCTTGTTTTTTTTGCGTCAGCATTCGTAAGCCAAATATCTTCTCTTCTTTCTTCATCCTCAGGCAGAACAGAGGGGGATATATTGTCCACCATGGGACTACCCAACCTAGATAATAGTCAAGAAGTATTAGGGTGCTTTAACATGATGCGGCTTTGTGGAGTTTTTGCTGTGGTTTTTCTGTTGCAGTAGTGCAAAGCAACGGTAAAATTGCCTTCATCAACAGCAAGCTCCTTTCATTGTTTGGAAAGCTGTTGAAAATCAGTAATCAATTATTATGTTTGTCCCTATTAGGTGCAGGCTGGACTTATCTGCATCTGCCAAGGTTGTGTTGTACCTTAGATGAAGGTTCCTGGTCATGTAAGTCATGCTTTGTCATCTTTTATGCCAGGCAGTGTTTCTAGTTACCAATGGACACAGAAAAGACCATACTTACAGCTCAACGGCTGGACTAAAAACTGAACCCAGTAGGAGGCAACACAAACCCATGTGCTACTTGGGAAAGACAAACAGGTGCAGGTAATTGCTGAGCACACCCCTCCTATAAGGGGATAATTAGATGATAAAATTAGATGATAAAAAAACTGCACATTAAATTGATACCTGTTCACACCAGTATGCAGAAAAGCCACAGTATAATACATGGGGAGATTGCACAAATGTAAAAATACAGAAAAGACAACCATATTCCTTACCCCAGCAAGTTTCAGATAACATCTTGGAAGCAAACAGTGGGAATACTGATGAATAAATGCTGTCAGGTTCTGTGGTCATCCCCTGTTTGGAAGAAGTTCCCATTTTTTACTTGAGTCTGGCATAACTACCATAGTAGCAGTCACAGCAGCTGCTACATGGTCCATGGCTTAAGGGGGCCTGGGCACCCGGCTCTGCTCACAATGTCCTTGAGTTTATACTCAGTGTTAGAACTGAGTGGCAGGAGCACAGCACCACTGTCTGCATTGCCCACTGTGCTGGAGGTGTAGGAAGCAGTCATAATGTTGAGCAAGTGTATTACTGCAGAAAAGGCATGGTGCTGTGATGGAGATGTGCTACTGTAGAAGGTGACAGAGCAAAATGTGGGCGTGAGGAGGTGTACTACTGTACAAGCCGAGAGGAGATATGGGACTGTCATGGAGATGTGTTATTAAAGAAAGTGTCAGAGCGTAATGGGGGCTGTGAACGAGATGTGCTGTGGAAGAAGGCAAATGAGGAGAGTGGTGCTATATAAGGGAGAGGAAGATAGTGGTGCTATAAGGCTTAATCTACACAGCACTGGACAAAAAAACTCACTTAAAACCAAATCTTAAAACCGTTCATAAAACTGAGTTTTTTGTTGAGATCATGTAATAAAAACAGCTAAAAACCGACCTTTTTGGTGCATTTTGGTGTCTTTTTTTCATTGCTGTGGATTTCTGCCAAAAAAAGTGCCAGAAAAAATATCCGTCAGTTTACATAGACTCTAATAGTAAATTTTCTGCCCTGCTCTGGTGTTTTTTGCATCTTGTTTCAAAAAATTACTGGGAGCAGAAATGAGCAGAGAAAAAAAAAACGATCTGTGGAGACAACAGAACATTTTTACTATTAAAGTCTATGGGATCTGTCTTCAGCCATATTTTCAGCAGTTTCAGAAAACGAAAAACGCTGAAAAAATTACTGAAAATGTGCAGTGGAGTCAAAGCCTAAGAGGGAGAGGAAGATAGTAGTATTTGAAAGGTGAAAAGGTGCTGACTGCAAGCTTACTATACAGACAACCATGGTGCTACTCCAGGTCTCACAGACATTCTCTGGGCTCCATTGGGTCACTAGGAATCCCATTGACCCAAGCAGGGGAAGACACTTTTATTATGCCGTGGTCATGGACCATGGCAATCAAAGTGTTAAATGCAGGGGATCATAGGCTTCCTCTGGTCCCCGGCATTAAAGGGGTTTTGCCACAATCTCATTTCATACCTCCTGTATCCTTCTCTTCAGCTCTGTGGGCTCAAAAGGGGGCGTGTGTGATTTGTTTGAATTGCATATCATGTGACCAGCAGGATGACATCAACAGGCCTTTCCTCTCTGTAGTCAAAGAAAGGTCTGTTTATGTATAGAGCTGTGAGTAGCTCAGATGTAACATTTTTGCTTCACAGCACAAGAGTCCTCAGTTTAAATCCCTGAAGGAACTTAACCTGTGGATTTTTTTTTCTCTTTATCAATGCACAGACCTCACTGAGGGCTCTTTTTTATGTGCACTGTTTGACTAATTACTAAGGAGTACAGAGGACAGGAGTAGAGTGACAGCACCTGGGGTTTGAACACTTAGTAGCTGCCTGAGAGGAGAAGTGATGTTTGAGCATGCGCGACCAGGACTGAGGAGCTCTCAGTCCTGGTTGTATCCCCTGGAGATGAGCTGTAAACAATGGATCACTAAAGGAGCAGCTAAAACAAAAACGGTGCAGAATTTTTAATAATGATGAATGGTGAAAATGGTTATTATTTAATTTTCAATCTTCTCACATCAATTTTACTTCATGGCAAAACCCCTTTGGCCATGTTCACACGGCTTAAAATGGGCCGTATTTCGGTCCGTAATTACGCGCCGAAGTGCGCCAATTACGGGCCGAAAACGGCCCATTCATTACGGTAATTCACAGTTCTCATAGAGAACTATGGATTACGTCTCCTCTCCCCGCCCGGCGAATCGCCGGGCAGGGAGATAATTTCACCTGTCACTTTCTAGCGGCGTATACGCGCCGCTAGCAGTGATAGTCTATGGGCCGGCGAAGTGCCGGCCCCCTGCTTACTCCCCCGCTCCCGCCCCGCCCCGTCCACACGGCGTAATTGCGGGGCGAAATTACGTCCCGCAATTAAGCCGTGTGAACATAGCCTTTAACAGAAACTGCTCAAGGAACAGAACTGTTAGTAAAGTTATGGTACTGGGTGCTGCAATACCACCCTGTCTGCAGCAACATCTACAGACATTGCTGTAGACTAATGATCTGCATCTGGAGAAGGGGGAGAGGGGGGAGACAAGGGGAGTTAAGAGGTTAATTCTGCAAAGTTTATTTTCTCTCATTTTTGGGTGCTCTACTAACATCCTGTTCAAGTACTTCCTGAGGACAAAAAGGACATACAAAATTTGTCTTATCTGTAATTTTCCTTTCCTTGAGTCTGAAGGCAGCACATATATTACCCTCCCAAAAAGTATATTTTTGGCCATTTCTTACTATGTACCATGTTTGAGCGGTGAGAAGGGTAGCTTAAAGAGCAGTAATCAATTATTCTAATTTCTTGATCATCATCTTGTTGGGCTGGTCCTAGGATGGAATGTGGGGGATTATATGCTCCTCTCTGTACTGCCTTCAGAGTTTATGCACATGCACTTATAAAATGACATAAGGCGCAGGTGGGGTACATACCCTTTACTGCAATCTTAAAATGCATGTATTATCATAGCAAAGATTGAAGGGTATGTAAACTTTTAATCAGTGCTTTTTGTGTAATTTAACTAGATACCGACCACTAGTTAACTATAAACGTCCAGGTGGTCGACGTCTATCTCTGCACGGTGCAGCTGCATGGGTGGAGAGCTGGCTATGTGTGATAGCTGGCTCTTCACGGAAAAGTCTTTTCAAATGCTGTATATACAGTGCTCAGTGAGCGCTGCATACACAGACAAGCAGGAAGCCCATCAGCTTCCTGCTCCCAGTGCTGGGGTTCTTTAGTTGCAAGAGCTGCTTGGTTTTATGAGATTCAGATCAACTCTGCAGTGAGTTCAGGAAATGTATTTCTCCTGGAATTCACCTGTAACTGGGGGTAATATACCTGCCCCAGTTACAGGGAAAATCAGGAAAAAAAAGAAATGCACCCTCCTCCCCCCCAAAGTGCTTTTCTGACCTTATGTGGGGAAATATATGTGAAATAAAATAGTTAAAAAACACACACAATAAATAAAAATTTATTAAAATTAACGCTAGCGGCTCAAACCACAACTTTTAGTCACGCCTTCGACTAATCCTAAAGCTTTATATCACCTATATATAAATGTCTGTGATAAAAACACCAGTTAGTTACAAAACTTATTTTAGCGTCACTTTTGCTGTTACAAAAAAATTAAATATAAAAACTTGTTAGAGATAACAATCTCCTGTACTGTCAGAGTGACGGCTTGCAAGAAGTTGAATATGCTAATCACTGCTATAGAACCACGCACGGCCTGAGGAAGCAAACTGCTATAACCCAGTGAAACAGCGTGGTGAGAAAAACCTTTTAAATATTAAATATTAGTTTCTAAATATTAGGCGGATAGTTATATTGCTTTTTAACATGGGTGTAACTATAGCCATTGCAGTCATAACCGTTGTTATGGGGCCCTCCCTGAGGCTGGGGCCCTCCATGAGGCTAGAACCCACTCACATACAAGAACATTATATTTTTTTGTAGGGATTAACAGGTTTGTGGCTTTCTGCTATCTATCATTACTGTGTGGGTTTTCTGACATATGGCTTCATTATTTATACTTGTAGTTATTGCTACTTATGCTGCTGTTTCAGTTTTCTGTCATTAAGTGGTGGGGCCCATCTCATTTTGGTATTGGGCCCTATGAATTCGAGTTACACCTCTGGGTTTTAACATCTATGAAAGCATCTGACTCCCAGATACTAGTATATAATATAAAAAGTAGTATAAGCTCAGTGGTATTGTTAGGTTGAGTTCAAATGTTCAGCTTTTTAGATGCCGTTTTTGAAGCCAAATCCAGGAATGTATTATAATTGGAGGACACATATTAAGAAAGGACTGAGAATTCTCCTTGTTTTAAATCCATTCTTGGTTTTACCATAGTGCTTTGAGCGATTCTAATGTTGGGGAGAGTGACAACCATAAGACTTAAGGTGCCGACACTGTCGGACTGGGGTGCCTAGGGCCCACCAGAGTAGTTGATTTTAGGGGCCCACTTTGACTTGCTGTCTCCGTCATTTGTACGGTGTCCCATCCGGTCTTGCTTCAACTTATACAGACTGGTGTGATTATTCTGATCCAGTGGGCCTGTCCGACACTGGGTGCAGACAAATGACAGAGCCCTGTGCACATTAGCCTGCATAGCAGTCCACGGAGTCTGTAAAGCTATGTATGAAGGAGACAGTCTTTATGTATTATTGTATAGGCTTTGTTGGCTGCAACATTTCTAGAAGAGAATACCATTATTAATAATGCACACCAAAATTCATTTCTTTGACAAAGGCTTGTCTCCTTATACCCACTTAAATTAACAACAATGAAATATTGTGTATTTCTGTGCCCAGATGTACATTTTAAAAATGGCATTAAACTAAATGCTAGAACTACTTTAAAACTTTAAGCATGGATGATAAATGGAACCAGCTGAGCAGATTTCCATTCACTGGAACCAATTGTCCTTAACACCGTAAATATAGCAATTATCATTCATAGTTATAAAATCATTAGATTGTTATTAATTGATCATTTGTAAGAACACTATTGGCTATAGATACAGCTTCTTGTGGATTCCTCTAAATAGCTAACATTTTGTGATTTAGCAACTATGGTTGTAAAAAAAATAAAACAAATGATATTGGTTTGACTTATTGGATTCTTTATTTTTAACACATCTGTTATCCTTAATCTTGCTACAAGGCAGGCACTGTAATGTAGACATGCTTTAAATTCCCTGATGTAAATAACTAGGATTAGTAATTTAGATACTGACCACATCCTGTGGCATGTCAGCCTGTTTTAAGAAGATGAACAAAATACAGTATGTCTGGACTTTGTACCCCTCACTTCTAAATTGAGGACTTTGTGAATATGATTGTTGCAAGACAAGTTACCAATTATTAAAATACAAACTGGAACATTTCCAAAAGAGCTATGGATTGGCAGGAAGCAATTGCACCACATAAATAATTAAGCTTGCAATTCATACTAGCCATAACATGGTAGTGCCAGCTAAATAAGACATCCTGCCATACTGCATTGTTCTAAATATAGGGGAATCTTAGAATACTTACTTTAACTGTATAAAAATAAAAATTATTGAATAGTTCCCATTGAGTGATCCCATTGAGATTACATTGGCTTAACCTAGGTGTACAACCCCTGGAAAAAGTTGTTGTACTACCACACTTAGGCCTTGTTCACACGGCTTATTTGGGCGCTGATTGGAGCCGTACTGCGCGGTGTATTTGCGCTGCAGTACGGCTCCAATCCGTCCCAGTAACTACGATAATCCACAGTTCTCATAGAGAACTATGGATTCCGTCTCTCCTCCCCGCTCTGCGAATCCGCCGTGGGGGGAGAAAGTGACATGTGAATTATTTACGGCGTGTACGCGCCGTAGATAATGACAGTCGGGGGCTCGCCGGCCCTCCGTCCCGCTGCACGGCTGCCGGAGTAATTGCTGGGCGAAATCCGTCCCCGTAATTACGCCGGCAATAAGCCAGGTGAACAAGGCCTTAGGATGACCATCCAGCTTTGTTACATTATAGCAAATACAAATCACAGCTATGACACAAAACAATGTTTTGATTAACCTCATTTTGTTATGCCTTAAAGGGGTTGTTCTATCTAGCTGTTTTCACTCTTCACAGGCTCTTCAGGCTCACACTTCCTGTTTAGGCTGTGGGAAGGTCTACAGCAGTGACTGACATTGTTAAGGGAAACATATATATTTCTAATGCTTTTGTAATGAAGTTTGTGGTGCAAAAACATTATTACACATATAAGCTTAGCTGAACAGCAGATATTCCAAGATGGCGCCTGCTTCCTGAACCACTCCCCCCCATGTGCCAGCATGGACCTGGGTGGAAACCATGACCATATCTGGAGAACCAATCAACTAGTGCCACATTCCTGAAGACTGCAAGAAACAAAGGAACTTAGCCACGCCCTGAAGCCAGTTTGTAAAAAACCATTGTATTGTAATAAAGGCTCTCTCTTCTGGGTCTGCTTCACACTGAGGAGGAACTCATATCAGCTCTGTGTCTGATGTAATTTCTTCATGCCGGCAATCAGTGTTAAAAATTTGGACACCCGTAGTCATGCAGTGTACCCCTAAAACCCCCCAACTTTTGGGCGCCCATAAGTGGGGCAGTACCAATGGGACCTTTTCCTTTGGGGGGAAACCAAACGGTGACCACCGGCTTACCCCCTCACGTCCAAAAGGGGAGACTAAATCACCTCCACTTGAAAACCCGGAAAGTCTACTGGTTTTCTTATTGAAATCTGAACTTGCCTTGTATTGTGGGAAAGGGTTTTTCCGGGTTTGGGTCGGGGTGTTTTTCCCGTCAGCCCGGGGTTTCTTTTGGGCGCAGAGCGTTCCCGCTGAAACGGGCCTCAAGAACCAATCCCACTGCCGAGCCTCCCACTACTGTCGGGTTGGTAGATCCGGGGAAAAAGGGACGGGACACCCCGGGGTTTAAATTTTGGAAAATTTCCTACCAAATTTTTGGCTTAAGCTGTCAGTTGCAGACAAAGGAAAATCTAGCTAGACTGAAGCAAAATTTTTTTGGGCTGGTTGCAGACTAGGGGAAGTTCTAGCAAATTTTGGGAAAACACAGAGGGGTTTTGGCCTTTTGGGCAGACTAACAAACTCAAAGTCAAAAAATCCAAAGGCCCCAAAAGCGCCCAATTGCAATGGGGGAAAAATTTTCCAAGCAGAAGGGACCCCCAGCTAACCGGTAGCTCGAGGGGGAGGTACGCTAGGCCCGGGGGTTTTAAAAATAAGGGGGTTAAATGATTGGGTTCCTCAATTTTTATGGGGGGAAAAAAAAGGGCCCGTTATAGGGCTCTTCAGCTGAAAGGACCCTATTTAGGGGAAGAAAAGAACCCCATGTAGGGGAAAAGGGAAAGAAAAAACCAGGGGGGGGGGGGGGGGGGGGTTGGGGGGGGGAAAATTTTAAAAAAGTTAATGAACATTGTGGTTTTCACCAGGGGGGTAACTTAAACCCAAAAATTGTGAGTTTTCCCGGGGAAAAGACAAAAAGGGAGGGCTTGACATAGAAAGTTTTTTAGATGCTCATTAGTTTGGAAAAAGACAGCTGAAAAAATTTCAAAAGAATTTTGGCCTGAGACGGAATGTGGGGATAAGAAAGGAAATGTTTTTGGGTTTTAAAAATATTGTCCCCCGGGACAAAATGTCCACCACCTTATAATGGACGTTTCCCAAAAGTGCGGGGTTTTTCCCAATTGGGGCCAGAAAAATCCGCCCCCTGCGAGTATTTTGTTGCATTTGGAAAGAAAGTCCAAATCCTGCCCCTTTCCCTTTGTCCCAAAAAACATTTCCCAGTGCCTCTGCCCCCCCCCCCCCCCACTACCTCTTCACCCCCCAAAAACTCCAGTCACTTCCTCATCCCCCTTATGATTCATCTGATCCTGTCCCTTCCGCCCTAAGTTTTACCTTTAAAAGAGTCAGCGAAAAATATTTGTGTCAGAGGGGTATCACTGGGTTTTCTGTTAGCCCAAAGGGAAGGGATATCAGTATAAGTTTGTATATAAGTTTGCATCTATTGTAAATTTTAGGTTTTCCTGCATGTGCGGGGTCTTTATATGAGAACAGCCCCCTTTTTTTGCAGGAAATTTAAATTTAACTTTGTTGCATTTTTTTAAAATGAAAAAAAATTTTAAAGGAAATTTGGTTACGGTTTTTAAAATGTCACTGGACATCTTGTCTTTTTTTTTGGGTGGAAAAATTTCTGATATATTTGTTTTTGAAAAAAAAAACAAATTTTTTCCTTAAGTCAGATTGATGGTAAAGGTGATTTCCTGACTATAAAAAAGTAAAATTTTGGGAGTAGAAATCTTTAAAAAAATTGGGTTACAAATAAATTTAAAAAAAAAAAAAAAAACCACGTGGTATTTACTGAGCCATTTTAATATCTTGCAGTTGTGCACATATTTTTTTTTGAAACCCCCATTTCAGGGTTTCTTTTTATTATAAAAACCAGTTTCCAGCAGGGGACACGGACGCCAAAATAAAAAATACTTTTTTTTTCCCCCCTTCCCCCAAATTTTAACGTCGCGGGGTGTATTAAATTTTTTCCCTTTATTTTCAGGATAAAAGGAAAAAGATTTTTTAATGATCGGAGATCTCATAAAAAAACCCCCATGACATCACTTTTTAAAAAAAAGCCCCGGGGGAAAAAAAAATAATTTTATATATATAATTTTTTTTTTTAAAGTTTAAAAAATTTTTTTTTAAAGGGGGTTTCTTTTTGGAAACTACCCCCCTATTGCTTTTTTAAATAAAAGGGTTTTTGTTCAAAAACCAGGGTAAAAACGACTTTCGCAGTCATAAATTTGAAGATCATTTTTTTTTAATTTTTTTTTTTTTGTTTTGGGGGCTCCAATTGGGTAAAAGTTTTTTTTTTTTTTTTTTTTGAGAGGAGAAGTGTGGGGAAATTTTGGTTTAAATTGGGCATTGCCCTTTTTGGGGTTTGATTTAAAGTTTTGGGGAAATTTCTGTAAAACCCCTTTTTTTGGGAAACCTTAAAAGCATTTTTACAATTGCAGATAAGGCCACAAAGAAAGTTTACCAAAAAAAGCATGAGTTTAAGGGCAATACCGGGGAATTTAAATGACAAGGTTAATTAATGAAAAGAGGTTTTTGGGGTTAAATGTTTTTAAATTTAAAAATCAAAAAGGCCTTCCGGGGGGAACAACACAGCGACATACTTTAGAGCTCGTATAAGGGGAAGGGGAGGTTTTTATGTTTATATACAAAGAAACATTGAAGGGTTTTATTCAGGAAAAGATTTTGATGAAAGCAGATCTGAAAGGGGGGCAGGTTAGGGCCCTTCAGATAATGTTTAAATTTTGAAAGAAAAACATGAATTATGTGAAAATATAAAAAATATTGGGGAACACACAAAAAAAAACTAAAAGGCCGTTTGAAAATTTTTTGGGAGAATGTTATAATTTGGGACCACTTTCAGAGGGGGGAAAAAAGAAAATATGTTTGTTTTTTTTCTTTTTGTTTTTTTGTTGAATTAAACCAAAAAAAATTAAGATTTTTTTAGAAACGTATTTTTCATTTAGTTAGTTGTCTTTATGAGAAGTTTTATTATTCTGAAGAACATTCTTGGGGGTGTCCCGAAAGCTTCAAAGGCCCCAAAACGGGAAATTTTCTTTTTTTTATTTAAATTTTTTAATTTTTTTACTGGCCCTTCATTTACTGCAGGGGTTTTTAAAACAAACTGGAGGAAGCAGTTAAAACCCATTGCTCCCAAAGTGACTGGTATATGGAAAATTTAGAATTTAAAAAAGTTCCATGCCCACCCCAACCCCCCCACAGCACAGGACAATTAAAAAAAATGGAGTCATTGTTTGTGCAATTAAACCCCCAAGGGTTTAAAATTGGGGTTTTTTTAAGGTTTAACTTTACACAGAAAACCGGGGCCCCCGAAGACTGATGGGGAAAAACAAAAGGGGCAGGAAACTTTCCACAAAAAACAAAAAAAGATATCGCAAAAGAACCCGTGTTGATCGCCAGCCCTTGCAAAGCCCACGTCTGCCCCAGTGGGGAATCGCCATTTCTGCCCAGTGTTGATCCCATGTCTGCACAAGCGCCAGGTCGGGGCCAGTGTTGATCCGCCAGTCGGCCCCAAAGGGCACGGGATCCCCTGACCGCCCCCCGTTTCCCAACCGGGAAAATTGTATATTTGGGGGGCTCGGATTCTGCACCCCTTTTCCCCAAGCCCCTATCATTCTGTTTTTTTTTACAGTCTATGAAGTTTATAAGACTTCTACAGACTAAAGAGAGACTTTTACACACAAAACCTTTTTTTTTTTATTTTTTCACTTTTTTTTTTTCACCTATAACCGGGCCCAATGTTTTTTTTCTGCACTTAGCAATATTTTTGACGATTGGGCTTTGGGCCCCTACGAAAATTCGACCCGATAGTCGATAGCCCGGCCGGTTTTATGAAAAGGGTTTTTTTCGAAAGTGGGGCATCGATTATGAGCGTTTTACCATTAAAGCCCTATGGGAGAGCAAAAAAAAACCCCTTTTCTTTAAAATTAAAACCCAAAAAAAAAGGCGGGGGGAAACAAAATTTAAAACATCCCAACAGTAAAAGGGATACTTGCAACTTTTAAAAGGCAAACACTTGGGTTATAAAAGTCACAGAAAAAAAGTCCAGACCATTCACTATCCCTGTTTTGTACCACACCCCTGCCCCTTAAAAACGTGCATACCCACAAAAAAAAAAAGGGCGCCAAAGGCAAAATAAATTTGAACCATCATCTTATTTGGAACGGGACATTAAATTTATCCCTGCCCGGGGAACGCAGCATAAAGCCCCAAACCTGCATGCCCCCCCAAAAATTTAAAAAAAGTGCCCGGAAAAAAGGAGTTTTTTAAACCCCCATTTTAGTTGAACGGACACTAACTATACTGCCCCGGTACCGCAAAAATACCTTTAAAAACCTTCTAAACCCCCCAATTTAAAAAGTCCCCGAAAAAAGGAGTTTTTTCAACCACCATTTTAGTTAACGGGACACTAACAATCTGTCCTGAAACCGCAAAAATAAACCTTTAAAAACCTGTCTGACCCCACGGGTTTAAAAAAGTCCCGGGAAAAAGGGTTTTTCCCCCCCCCCAAAATTTTATTTTCACTGGAAACATTAAACAAAACCCTGTCCGGGGCCCCAAGCATGAGCCCCAAACCTGCATGCCCCCCCACTTTTAAAAAAGGGTCCCGGGAAAAAAGGAGACTTTAAACCACCATTTTAGTTTCCCCTTCATTGACATACCTTCCGGGCCACACAAAAAGCCCCAAACCGCATGCCCCCCACATTTAAAAAGTCCCGGGAAAAAAGGAGTCTTTAAACCCAAAACCATTTTATTTTCCCACTGGACTTTGGACTATACCGGGCCGGGGCCACCCCCCCAAGAACCCCAAAACCCTGCATGCCCCCCAAATTTAAAAAGGGCCGGAAAAAGGGAGACTTTAAAACCACCTTTTATTTTCACTGGAAAATTGCAAAAACCCTTTTTCCCGGGGCCCCACAGCATGACCCCCCAAACCTCATGCCCCCCCCATTTTAAAAAGTCCCGGGAAAAAGGGGAGTTTTTTTCAACCCCTTTTAGTTTCACTGGACTTTGGGAATATACCTGCCCTTTGGGACAAGCATGAGCCCCAAACCTGCATGACCCCCACATTTAAAAAGGGCCGCAAAAAGGAGTCCTTCAACCACCTTTTTTAGTTGAACGGGAAACATTGACTATCCCGCCCGGGGCCCACACATGCCCCCGGGCCGGATTACAGGGGGTTGCGGTAAAAAGCCCGGGCTGGACCCGTCATTTATTAACCCCCAGGTTAAAAAATGCCCTGATACCAGCAACGAAAACTGTCGTGTTTGAAGCAGAGTGCGGAAGCGGAAGTTGAGAACCCCCACCCTTTCCCCTTCTGTACACGTCAAAAACCTGGGTACGTTTGGCCCCTCCTTATGAGTTTTGGACCAATTGAACTTCACTTGAAATACTGGGGTTAAACGCTCCTTTTCCCCCCCCAGTCCCCTTTAATCTTGGAAATTCTTTTTCCCCTTTTTACTAAACGTGCTGGAGGAAAGGCTCGTATTTTGTTCCCTGTCTGGCCCCCAAACCCCCTTTGTTCCTGAAAAACCTACACCCGGCAATTTTTCCTGAAACCTCCCTTGTAAAATTTCGAAGGAATTTTTTTCCCCGCTTTTTTTGGTACATCAAGTTTTTTAGTACTTTAATTCTAAAAAAACACTTTTTTTAAAATTGGATGGAATCCCCCATGCCCTTTGTTTCCTTTTTTTTTCATTGTATTAAAAGGGTTGTCTCAAAAAACGGGGATTGATACTAGGGTTTAAAGATCTTGCAAAAACAAGAAATTTTCAATATGTGCCCCTTTAAACCCAGTGCCCCACCATTCCTTTTTTCCCTGACAGCACCATCACCCTTGAGCCACTCTTGAAAATTTGGGTTGAAAAACAAATGTCTGTTGGGAAAAAACCTTTTTTTTAAAAAGGAAATTTTTAGGAACCTGTTCCGAATTAACCCCTTTGGAAATTGTAAAAAAACAGAAAAAAATTTTGGGCCCCCCAAAGAAAACCCCCAAAATTAAAAGAACCCTTGGGGCCACTTTGGTCAATTGTAAGAAAAAAGGGCTGTTAAAACAACATTTTTTTTAAAATTAGGATCTTAGTATTGCTGCATTTAAAAAGCAGCATAAACCCAAAAAAAATTATAAAAATACTTCTTCTACCCACTTTAAAAATTGTGGGGGGAGAAATGGCCACTTAAAAAGCCACATTTCTTTTCCCAAAAGGACCATAATTAAAAGTTTTAAATCCACAGCAACATCCCCCCCCAAAAAATTAAAAAATTAATAAATTTTTTCTCACCACTTTTAAAAATTGTGAGGGAAAATGCCATTTTTTTTTTTTTTTTTTTTTAAGAAGCACATTTCGGCCCCCAAAAGGGACCATGATTATTGTTTGAAATCTCACAGCAACATGCCCCTCAAAACCTTGACAATGGGGAAAACTTCTTAAGAAAATGATAAAGGGAAATACGGGTTGTAAATGAAACCTTGCTGTCTTTTCCCGCCCTCCTCACAAAAAACCCAAAACAAAATGAACTGTTGGGAAAAGAGAAAAAAAATTGCAGAAAGGAAATAAATCTTTTTAAAAAAAAAAATTTTCAAGGGACCATTTCGGGTTTAAAAAGGGAAATTTGGTAAGTAGCCCGGGGAAACAAATCGGGGGACCTGGGAAAAGGGGGCCACAACATAAATCAAGACCCCTTTCCTGTTTCATTTTTGATGAAAGCCCAAACGATCCATTTTATCTGTGGAAACCCGGATGCGTTTGTCTTTTAATTGGACCCCTTTCCACCTGTGCTGAAGGTCCGCCAGATAGGGCCCGCGGGCTGCGGGGCAGGAAAAACACCTCTAGGGCGTTACGAGCCACTGGGGCCATTCTTTCCATTTTGGATACCCGAAGTCTATTGGGTCCGGAAAAACAAAAAAAAACCATGGGTGTTGAAAACGCAGATAGCCCCGTGCACCATGATCTTAAGCTATCTCTGTGTTTTGGGATGTGTGCCCTGCATTGCTTTGCTTGGTGAGGTGGTAAACAAAATTGCCAAGGTCCCCCATTAGGCTTTGCCAACCTTCCCTGCTGCTGCCCCTACGCCTATTTGGCACTCAAACTTTGCTGTCCGTCGCTGAGTTTTTTCCACCGTGACATTTGGGGAACGTAAGCAGACCAACAGATGTTTTCCAGTTGATAATCAAAAGGGTCTCCATTTCCTGCATTTATTTCTCTTTTTGGGGGTGGGGGGAAAGGGAAAAAGTGCTATTTTTTTTTTTTGTCCCGGGGATCCAGGGGGGTGGGCCAAACCCAAAACCTTTTTTTTCATTTTAAATGGCCTTAATCGAGGACCCATTTTGGAGGAAATTTGGAGCTTTCCCAACACTCATTGAGAGATGAGCCTTGATTTCCCAAGCCTCTGGGGCGAGGGGCACTAAAACTGATCTTCCTCATCTTCCCCCTCCGCCCAAAGTGCGCCAACCCCTTTTTCCCAAAGGGCGGGAAAACTCGGTAACATCGTGTCTAGGAATCCCCTTCCTCCTCCTCCCCCTCCTCTACCCCCTCCCAAGTTTTCAACCCAGCCCTGGCTTGCCTGAGATGATGCACCCTGAAGCTAAATTCCCACCTTGCACTAGCTCGGACCCGAACCCTCCCTAATAAACCGATGAAATTGGGAAAAATGTCGGCCCTTTTGGATTTGGAAAGAAAAGGGAAAAGGGGCCCCTGGGCCCCCATCTGTGCCGTCTCCTCCTCCATCGCTGGCGGGACCTTTGTTTCAAGTGTCCAACATCGTTCCAGAACTAAATCACCAAAAATGCTCAAAGCTGACGGCATTGTCCCACTGACCAATTTTGGTGGCTTCTTTTTAAAAATGGCAAGGGTGGTGCAGAGCCTTTCACCGCCTCCACACTCGGGGGTTTTAACACCCCGAGGCCTAAACCCCTGCTTGTTCAGGGCCCGTGTCAACCCTTTTACTGTGGGAATGGCATTGCCCCTGCTGCCCCAATCGTGGAGCATTGGAGGGTGGGAAAACCAGGCCGTTTGCCACGTCAACAATGAGACGGGTTTTTAAAGGGGGGGGGAAAAAAAAGGGGAGCTGGGCCGCAACCAGCCAGGCGGGACAAGCCCGGGGCGAAAAAAGGCGGAAGTGCGAACCAACCCCCGAGGGGCCTTTTTTCAGGGAGGCATTTCCCAAACCCGGGGACTCTTTAGAAATTTTTCGACGACAAGGGTTTATGACATTTCCAGGGAAGGGAAAGTCTCCTCCAAAACCCAAACTTAAGGGGGGGCCAGCAATTTTTTTTGGGCCCTTATCGCACATCAACCCTTTCCCGGGGCCCAAGGGTTTTTGTCAAACCCCCCAGCGCTCGGGCCGTTTTTTTAGAGCCGTCCCCCAACTCCTGGGCCTGGGTGTGGACCGGGCCCCCCAAGGGGATTAATTTCAAACACGGCCCCGGTGGGCCTTGGCACGTGATGCCACCCGAGGGCCTTGGGGGGAAAAAGCCCAGCCCCCAACCCCCCCGCCCTTTTTAAAGCGGCGCCCGGGCCGAGAGCCACCGTTCCCCCCCAAAGGGCAAACCACCCACTCACCCCATGAGCCCGTCCCCAAAAATAAAAGCGGGCCTTTTCCGTGCTTACTATCCATGTGTCCCGGGTTAATGGACTTTCCCCCGGGCAAAAAAGAGCAGACAACGCGCTTGAAATTTTAGATAACGTCTGGCCAGGGCAGGGCGGGTTTTCTGGCAAAGAAAAACCTGCTCGGCATCTGGTATTGGGGTAAAGGGGAGGGGCCCTGACCTTTGGCCCAACCCATCTGTGGTCCACCAAAAAGGAAAAGGGAAAATTTCCAAGGGCCCAAAAAAATGGCAATGCCGACATTCAGGGGTTTTGGCTTTGGGGTGGTTTGGGTTAAAAGGGGTTTTTTCTGTTCCCCCAAAAAGGAAGAAAAGAACCGGCTGCTGACTGGCCCTGTACGCGTGCAGGTCGTCAAAAAGGGGGGAAGGAAAGGGGGGGATGGGGCTCTGGTGGTTTCTGGGGGGTACCGGCCCACGGGGGAGGCTGAAGCGAGGGTGAACCCACATGACTCGAGAGACATTGGGGAGCTAAGGGAAAGCCTTGGGGGGGGCGGAGGAGGAGGGGGGCGGAGACAGAGGGTGGACAGTGGTTTTGGGGGCCCCGTCGTCTGGCCTTTTTTGGCCCCAAATGTTCCCCTCCCTTTCAACTCATGCAAATTTTGCTGCATTGGGCAGACATTTTTTGGGGGTGGTTAACCACTTAAGGGTTTTTGCCCTACTTAAAACGTTTAACCGCAAAGGGGGCATATGACATCGCTGGGGGAAACAAGGCTTTTCTCAAAGAAGGCCCAGGCTTGAGAGGGCCTGGGCCTTTTTGGAAAGGGGATAACGAGGGGCGGGGTTTTCGCTGACCCTGGCGGGGGAATCATATCCCCGGGCCTTTTTGCGAACCCCCCCCTCTTCCCTTTTTGTGGGGGGACCCATTGAA
This sequence comes from Phyllomedusa bahiana, assembly GCA_025379985.1. Classification (NCBI taxonomy): domain Eukaryota; kingdom Metazoa; phylum Chordata; class Amphibia; order Anura; family Hylidae; genus Phyllomedusa; species Phyllomedusa bahiana. The sequence goes on from JAODAL010011561.1 coordinate 92,697, forward strand.
AACTACCCCCATCGTCTTTCCCCCTCGTCCCGGGTGAAGCGCTTCCCCAACCCAAAATTTTGCGGAAAAACCCGGGTGGATCCGCAATGTCGTCATCAAACAAACATCATCAAAAACGGTGACTTTTTTCTCCCGACTTTTTGCATCCCAAAATCGGGCTACAACAAAGGGGCCCCTGCAAGGCTTGCCGACCCCCGTGATTTTTTTTTCCCATTGAACCCCCTTCCCACCTCCTCTGAGGCATCCCTTTCCCGGGCTTTAGACAGACTAAATCATCCCCTTTAACTTTTTACATCCCTTTTGACCCCCAAAACCCCATTTTTTCATCCAAAAAAGAGGGCCCTTTAACCCAAAGGGTTAACCCCAGGGTGGGGGAACAAGTTGACATTTTGGCCCGCTTCATTTGGACGGATGCTGGGTGAGCTGATAAAGACATTTTGGGCCGTGACTGGAGGACGAGGAGGTAAAACTGCTAATGCAGGGGTTCATTAACCCAAATGAAGGACAAATTGGGGACGAAGTTCGATACTTAAAATTCACAGGCCCTGACCCCCGATGACAGGCCCGAGGTCCTGCAACTGACGAACCGCGGCATGCGTGTTGTCCCCCCCAACCCCTTGGGAAGGGGCACCCTTTCCCCTACCTCTACCTCTATTTTCTACCCCCCCTTTTGCTCGCTTACCACCTGCATTTCGCTCCATGCCCCCGAAATATAAAAAATTTAGAAGGTAAAGGAATAGTTTTGGAAAATTTCTTATTAAAAAGGGCAAATCACAGCTAATTTTCCCAAAACCCCCTAATTTAAAAACAAAATTGGGGGTTTTAAATTAACTGCAAGGTGCATCAACAAAAACAGGAAATGGCCAAAAAATCCCCAAAAAAAACATCTGTTTTGTTTTGATAAAAAAAACGGTATTTTTTTCACCTTTCAATTCACCGGGTTTAAATAAATTGCTGTTTTAAGATTTACCCCTAGATCTCGTCAATGAAAAAATACTGGGGGGCCAAAAACAAAAAACAAAGTAACTGTTTTTGTTTTGATTTTAAAAAAGGGAAATTTTTTTTAAATTTTTAATTTACCTGTTGGGGAATATTTGAAAAATTGGTTTTTTTAAATTTACGTAAAAAACTTTCTCAATTTAAAAAGTACCCGGGGGCGCAAAAACCCAAAAAAACGTAACTGTTATGTTTTGAAAATAATAAACGGTTTTTTTTTTTGCACCTTTTTTTTAATTTAAACCCGGGAAATAAAATTGCTTTTTTTAATATTTACTTAAAATCTGCGTCAATGAACATTTAAAAATGGTCCAAAAGTCAAAAAAAAAACGTAACTGTTATGTTTTTTTATATTAAAAACGGGAATTTTTTGCACCTTTTTAATTTACCTTGGTGGAATTTTAGAATTCTGTTTTAAAGAGTTTAAAGAATGCTGGGGTCAAAGAAGAGTAATGGTGCCCAAAAGTTCCAAAAAAAAACGTAACCCGTTTTGTTTTGATAAAATAAACGGATTTTTGCACCTTTCCCAAACCCCCTGTGGGGAATATAGGGAAATTTCTTTTTTAAAAAAATTTTCGTTTGATGCTTGCGTCAAGAACAGACTGGGGGCGCAAAAGTCAAAAAACCCCTTAAAGTTAAAGTTTTTGATATAATAAATGGATTTTTTGCACCTTTCAATTCACCTGTGGTTTAATATAAATTGCTGTTTTAAGATTTTAAAGTAGATCTTGCGTCAAAGAAAAATACCGGGTGCGCAAAAGTCCAAAAAAAACGTAACTGTAAAAGGTTTTTTATATAAAAAAACGGAAATTTTTTTGCACCTTTCAATTCCCTTTGTTTAATATAGAAAATTTCTGTTTTAAGATTTACTAGATGCTTTCGTCAATGAAAAAGTACGGGTGCGCAAAAGTCCAAAAAAAACAAAAAAAAAGGGTTTAAACCTTTTTTAAATGGTTTTTGATTTTTAAACCCAAAAAAAAAATAAAAAAAAGGTTTAAAATTTTTTTGCACCTTTTCAATTCACCTGTGGGAATAAGAATTGCTGTTTTAAAAAATTTACGAAAATGCTCGTCAATGAACGTACGGGTGCGCCCAAAAATCAAAAAAAAAACTAACTTTTTATGTTATTTATATAATAAACGGGATTTTTCACCTTTTTAAATTTACCTGTGGTGAATATAGAATTCCCGTTTTTTAAAATTTTCGTAGATGCTGCGTCAATGAACATACTGGGGGCGCAAAAGTCAAAAAAAAACGTAAACGTGAATTTTTTTGAAAGGGTACACCGGGATTTTTTTGGGAACAAACAACCCGTGCTGACAAAAAGTTTTCTGGATTTTAATTTAAGTGCCCAAACTGGGTATAACAAAATACAAAAACAAAAAAAAAAAAACACCTATCTGAAATGGGATACTGATAAAAGTGGAGTTTTGCCCGCTAACAAAGAACCCGCAGTTACTAAAATGATGTTTTATCCAATATAAGTTTTTAGGCTGCCCAATACCAGGGAAAAAAATTTTAATTGGGAAAAATTTAATTTAAAAAAAAATTCCCCCTCAATGTCCCACACTAATCTTGGGAACTTTAACCAATGTTTTTTTATAGATTTGAGCTTGTCTGTGTTCGTCCCGCCGCCCCCCCCCCCCCCCCCCCCCCCGTTTAATTTACAGCGGTAAAGCGCTTTTTAAAATTTTTTAGCTAACTACATAAAATTTTTCAAATCTCTAATCAACAAAAAAGGAAAAAGGGGTCACAGCTAATAGTAAAAAGGGTTTTTCTGTGCAAAATAGACCCAATTTTTGCCCGAGCCCGTTTGGGCCCCCAAAAAAAGACCAGGCCCCCTTTTCCCCAGAAGGGCGCCGAGAGACCCCTGTGCTGAAACAGGAAACCCCTGTTCTATTAAAACGAGGGCATGTTTAAAATTTTCCACCAAAAACAAACCCTACACATCCCAGTCCAAGACGTTGCACCACATTTTCAAAAATGCCTATTCTAATCCCCGATTTGCGGCCGCCAAAATTACAGGAAGCCCGAAAAAGGCGCAAACTTAAAAAGATGAAGCTCAGATTTTAACCTTAATTTTTCGCATATCTGGAAAATTCGGGTCACCATAAAAAACCTTTTCCGATTTTAACTTTGTCGAAAAAAAAAAAATCCCCCTCAACCCAAATTAAACAACAATTTAAAATTTTAAAAGGGGATGGAACCCCCCAAAGTAGAAACCAGAGATTAGAAGGGGAAAAAAATATGGGGCCCGTCAGGGCCCGGGAAAAAACCCAAAATACAAAGGGGGTTTAAATCCAATAGGGGTTTGGGTCATCTCAAACCTGGGTGAAGCATCCACAACCCTTTTCCCGCCCCTTTTTCCGGCACAGGAGATTTTTGGGTTAGGGGAAAAACCCAAAGTGGGAAAAAAACCAGGTCGAGTGTAATAAAGTTTTTAAAGGGGGGGTTGTTAAGGGAAACTTTTATATTTCTAATGCTTTTGTTTAAAGGGAAATTTGTGTGCAAAAAAATTTTTACACCTATAAGCTTAGCTGAACAGCAGAGATATTCCAAGATGGCGCCTGCTTCCTAACCACTCCCCACCATGTGCCAGCATGGACCTGGGTGGAAACCATGACCATATCTGGAGAACCAATCAACTAGTGCCACATTCCTGAAGACTGCAAGAAACAAAGGAACTTAGCCACGCCCTGAAGCCAGTTTGTAAAAAACCATTGTATTTTAATAAAGGCTCTCTCTTCTGGGTCTGCTTCACACTGAGGAGGAACTCATATCAGCTCTGTGTCTGATGTAATTTCTTCATGCCGGCAATCAGTGTTCAATTTGGACAGCAGTAGTCATGCAGTGTACCCCTGAACCCCAACATTTCAGCTCTGCTATCTTCTATTCCTAGCTGAGCCTGATACAGGAATATTACAGATGTTGGAGCTGTGAAAAACAATTCACCCTCCAAGCAGGGTGTCTAGCTATAAATGGGAGCTAGCAAAGCTTTATGTGTCTTGATATGAAGATTCTAGTCAAAGACAAAAACTTACTCAAGACACATTGTGAGCTGCTGAGTGACTGTTATCTTTGATGTAATTACAAATTAATGTGCTCTACAGACCTGACAGGATGGTACAAGGCTGCTCACTGGTCAGTAACTAAGGTATAGCAGAGAGTGACATCCCCAGTCTGACACTTCTAGAGCAGAAAGATGTGATTGGTAACTAAAGAAACTTGTGTAAACAAGCAGGTGATAAGAACTGCTGTAACCATGATATTAACCAAAGCTGGAACAGCAATGTTTTTAGTAATAATCTTTAATTACTTTTGCCTATATGTTTAAAGCCATACAGTGAGAAGGGTATCCCCCTTTCATAAGCAGGCAATTTTTTTACTTTTCTTTGTCACATAACAAAAGCTGTTACTTTATTTTTCAATCACAATAGAAATAAATATTTAAAAAAGCTAAAAAAAAATGTGAAAAAATGAAAAAGAATCTGCAATAATGCCCCCAAAAAGTACAACTTCTGCATAAAACAAAGCATCGTACAACCGCTTCATTAAAAAGTAAAAAAGTTACAACTGTTGAAATGCAAAGAGGCAAAAACGAAAAAAAATGTGCAGGTCATTATGCTCACCTATGTTCACCCTCAGCCTCACCCCGCTGGCTCTCCTCAGTCTTCTGTTTACTTTCTTTTTCTGGATGGACATCACTGCTGCAGCTGCTCACTGGTTGCAGCAGTCATACGCCTCTGCTTACATCACTGTTCGGAGCTGTTCATTTTCAAATGGTGATGAAAAGCAGTAGCACCTGACAGCTGTAGCCCATCATTGGCTGCATTTGTAATGCCCTGTTCGAAAGATGAAAGAAAGTATGCAAAAGACCAGGGAGAGACAGCATTGTAATGGAGGTAAGACGATATATGGGTATAGGTTTTGTGTCATTTTTGGGCAGCAGTAGCTTATTATTTCATTTTTGTATGGACTGGAGAACCACTTTATCTTTTATTAACTCTTTCTTGGAGGACTAAAAAAGAAACTTAATTCTGCGTTCTTAGCACTTTAAAATTATGCGGTTATTGTGGAGTAAAAATACTATAACTTTATTCTGTTGCTCAATTCAATTACAGCACTAACACATTTATGTAGGTTTTTCATGTCTTCAAAAACACTTAAAAAAAAAAAAAAAAAAAAAAAAGAACACTTTGGGGGACATGTATGACATGTATGTGAAGTGGCCCGAAACAGAACCATGTCCTGTCTGCCTGTTTCGTGAGTAGTTACAGCCACTAAAATTCGCTCACTAGTCCACCTCTCTATGCCTAGTTTCACTGTGAGCTCACATACTTAAAGGGGTTGTATCATTTCATTGAATAGTCTTCAGAATAAGGGGACAGTGAATACAAGCAACTTTGCAATTGGATGTCATTAGCAAAGCTGTCTTGTTATCACAGGATCCCTTATCTTCAGTTTCTGTTTACACTGATTTCCAGTCCTGGTCGGATCCCTCCTCCTTGCATTTCACTAGCTGAGAGCTCATTTATATTCTGTTCGGCCCCCGGTCGGCTGTGTTTATGGAGCCTGCATTCCTGCCTCTCACTCAAAGTAAGGGATCGGCACATTTTCACTCTGCACAGCCAGAAAAAAACAGAATAACACTGCAGGGCTTCTATAATCAGAAAACAGCACAATTGTGTGACTGTGACTAAACATAGAAGGAGCATTAGAGGCCAAGAGCATTTCACTCTGCACAACTCTGGAGGAGTTTATACAAGACTGGATTCATTTGTAGCATGAATGCAAGCCTGTGGTATGTAAACAAGTCTTACATACTCTGCATAGGGAGAGACACAGTGACATGTGGAGGGGAAACACACGGAGCCAGCATGAACAGTCAAGGGGGATGATGTCATCCCTTCGGTTAAGAAACACACAGCTGGGAGGGGAAGAAACGCTCCTGAATTTCTGTAACTGAGAGGCTGTGAGAGCACTGAAACAGGCTAACTGAGGAAGCGATACATCCCCTTTAAGTTCCAGACATTTCATTATTTTGTTCTGTTGTAATTGCTCTTGTGTGTTTCTCCTATACTATTTCTTGCATTTACTTTGCCCACTGTTTAGAGCAACACGGAGTTAAATCAGCTAGTAACCTGAGTGGATAAGTGGCTCAGCCATGTCAGCCAATAAGGAGCTCTCTTTGCAGACTCAGAGTAACCAGTCTGAGTTGGAAAGTTCCAGAAGGAGGGAGTGAAGCACTAGACTCCACAGAGAGCACATCTCTCTTGTACCACAGCCTGGCTGTGGCCTAGTATCTTTTCAACTTTTAGATTCAACCTGTATCGAGCAAGCAACAAGGATTTCCACGGGTCTACTTCATTTTCCAGTAGGACTACCCATATATATTATTTAAGAGCCTACTGTCCAGTTGGAAGTGTGTTTGACGAATTTGACTAATTCATTTGACTAATTTCGTCCTGGCTTCCATGTCAGTGGTCCATGCATCTTCCACATGTAATCAGTGTGTGTTGGCAGCGTCACGTTCTCAGGTCTCAAGCTCAGTATCTTCTCACCCGTACCCCGTTCAGCTGAAAGCCTCACCTCTGGATCAGGTCTGTAACAACTCTTTACTACCCTACTACTACTCCCAACTCCTCAAGATTCTAAAACTACTACTTCCAAAGCATACCTGCATGTCTTCTACAAGTACTAAAGTGCTCATATAGCTCCAAGACTGATTATTCCTAATTGCTCCTTAACAAAG